>PVKA01007134.1:0-79312 GCA_004027165.1 Ctenomys sociabilis | reverse complement strand
TTTTTTTTTTTTTTTTTTTTTTTTTTTTTTTTTTTTTTTTTTTTTTTTTTTTTTTTTTTGTCTTTTTGAGGCAGGGTCTCACTATGCAGTTCAGGCTGGCCTTAAGTTCGCTTTGTAGCTCAGGCTGGTCTCGAACTCACAACAATCCTCCTGCCTCAGCCTCCCAAGTGCTGGGACTACAGGCCTGCGCCACCACGCCTGGCGCTCTTATCTCTACGATTTCCTCCCTTATAGGAGTTTTGGGGTTGATTTGTTCTTCTTTCTAGAGAACTTAGATGTTCAACATTAGGCTGTTCAATGAACTCATTTGGTTTTACTGATGAGTAGTTTCAATCTTATATATTATCCTTCTAGTACTGCTTTCATCACATTCCATAAGCTTCAGTATCTTTTTTTCAGCATTATCATTTTATTGTACATACTGTTTAATTTCAACTTTACTTCCTCAATAAACCATTTGTTGTTCAGAAAGATGTTGTTTAATTTCCATGTGTTCACGTAGCTTGTTTAAATTTTCCTCCATAACTGATATCTAGTTTCATAGTGCTACGGTCAGACTGTATGCGTTGAATGACTTCAATTCTCCACCTACTTAAACATGTTTGGTCCTCTAATGTATGACCTATTCTGGAGAACATCCCATATGCAGCGGTGAAGACTATGCATTTTAATATGGAGTGGAACACTCTGTAGACATCTGCCAAGGCCATTTTTTCATAGACTTGGTTTAATTCTACTCTATATATTTTTTCTAGTAGAACTGTTTGAGTAGGGTATTAAGATTATGCATTGCAATTTTTAAATCTTCTTTGGTGTTTCAGATGATACTGTGGTGGAAATGTTTTATGTTCCTAATCCCTACCAATAGGGGTCCATTTGCAAATACTTTCATTGTGATTATATATTAATATCCTTGAAAACTGAGAGTTCTAAACCATTTTTTTTCAATCCTTATGAATTTCTTTTTTATTTCCTTTGAAATATTATGCTCATTTCATCTATATATCTTTCGTTCCCCTTTTGTCTCATACTTCAAACCTAAAGAAGATATGAGGACATATGCTAAAACCTGAAAACTCTAAAGAGGTCAACATAAAAAAGAGAAGAAATTTCTAGATGCTTTTACACTAAGCATTTTGAGCGATGAGTAGTAGGTAGTTTATGCAACAATAAAAATAATGTAATAAAATATCATTAGTGACTACTGATATTTCTTTAGCCCTAAAAATGAAAGAGTGAAGAGGTAGTCAAGACTACTTTTGTTTCTATTTTGCAGATAAAATAACATGTATATTTTTCCTTACCAAGTACATAGTGACCTGCTTTTTCTCTTTTGATCTGTTTTGACTTAAAGTGTGTATTCTCTGCAAACATAATAGCTAACTGCTATTTTCTGCATTTACCTAAATATTTTCATAAACTTTTAGTCTACGAATTTCTTTTTCAGTTCAATGTGTTTCTTGAATGTAGCATATTGTTGGATCTTGTTTCCTCATCCATTCTTCAAGTCTGATTCTTTTGATTCGTAAATTGAGATCATTTACGCTGATGTTGTAGATGATGTATATTAGCTTTTCTTTGTTATGTTTTCTTGATGTTTGTTTTATGTGCTTCTTTGTTTAATTGCTTGCTCTGCCAGGCACCCTCTTTCTATTGGTGTTCAAGTGTTTGTAGTCTTCATTATCTCTTTCAAATATATTCTTCAGACCATTATGTAGAGCTGGTTTGGTGTTCATGAATTTCTTCAGTAGTTCTTTTTTCAGGAAAGTATCTTATTCCTCCATTTATCTTAGAAGATAGTGTTATGAGGGGCCAGGGAGATGGCTCAGTGGAATAAATGCTTCCTTGGCAAATGCAAGGGCCTGAGTTCAGTCCACAGTTCTGAAAAAAAAAAAAAAAAAGATAGTGTATTGTGAGTTACATCAATCTGAGTGGAATATTGCTTTCCAGGAAGGCTATAAATACTTCATTACAACTTATTTGATTTGAGGCTTTGTGTTGAGCAGTCTGCTGCCATTCTTTTTCTAATTTTTTTTATTTTATTAAAATACAAATATCAATGAGACAGTTTTAAGAAGCCTTAACAAGACAGACTCAATAAATTAATATAATGCAAACAGTTTTCATAATGTTTTGGTATCATACAAGGTGCATACATGATATTATACTTACAGACATTATTATAGCAGATGTCTCTTATCAGTTAATTAAGAGAGTAGCTGTTTACGTATCTCAATTTTTATACCTGAATTATATCACAGATTCAATAATTGATACTTTCTACCCTGTAATTTTCCTAGTGGTTGTCCATAGTACTAGAAGCCGACATAATATTGTGTCCAAACATCATTAGTGGAAATCTTGCCACTCATAGAATTATGTAGAAGCACGATGTATCTATCCCAACTGTACTATCTATACATACACATCATTATTCTTCCTTTCTATACCTCTTCCTTTGTCTAGACCTGTCAAAGATGGGCACTCCATTGTCATTCAACCACTTTAGGTGCCTCAACTCGGTGACAAAGTCCAGGATTCCACAACAATAGTGAGTTATCAGAAGAAGTTGTCGACCATAGCCATTTACAGCTTCAAGTACTATTATGCCCCGTGGTGTTTACTTCATTTTTATACTTTTCTGCTGGATGGTTAAGACCAAGAGAGAGCAAGACCTATATACCAACACATGTGCTTTTTGTATCTTATGAGGACAGTGAAGTCCCCTCAGGATTTATCTTGTAGTCCTGTAACTTATTCTGTAGATCCTTTGTCTGTGTCATCCATGTGGATGAGTCACAGCCAATGTTTAACCAGTTTGCGCTCTGTGAGAGCCTGAAAGAAATTTTCTTTCCTCGTGACTCTCCCCAGGCACACTACAGAACATCAGTCTCTTTTCTCTATGGCTACATAACTTCCTTGTTCATAAAATTTGGGGCTCAACTGAGTTTCATGATGTTGCAGAACAGGTTCACCTGTATCCTGAGTCTTTGCTGACCTTGAAAGGCTAGGGCCAAAATGTTGGCTGGCCTTGGGGCTCTCCTATTTCTCCAATTATGATCTGTGAACTTAGGTTCACAGAACTTAGGTTAACCAGCCAGAAGAAAAGCTGATTAGTATCCTGCAGCATATGCCATTCACTTTGTCCTATCTGACTCAATTGTTTTTTAGTTGTTGTACATTTCTATTTGTATTTCTTCTTTTGACATCTTATACTAGGGAGACTACATGATATTTGCATATTTGGGTCTGCTTTATTTTGCTTATGAGTATATGTTCAAGTGGCATCCACTTCAATATAAATGCTTCAAGTTTATCATTCTTAATAGCTGAGTAATACTCCCTTATATAGAAATACCACATGTTTTTCAACCATTCCTCATGTGATAGGCCACTTGGTTGTTTCCAAGATTTTGCTATCACAAATTGTTCTACTGTAAACGTAGGTACATATATATCACTATGATAAAATATTTTCAGTTCCTCTGGGAAAATTTCCAGTACGGGGTTAGCCAGCTTGAATGGGATTTCCAGTCTTACTCTTCTTAGGAGTCTCCACACTGACCTCCACAATGGTTGTACCAGTCTACATTCCCAGCATCATTGGAGAAGTGTTCTCTTTTCCCCACAACCTCTCCAACATTTGTTGTTGGTTGATTTTCTTATGATGACCATTTTTCCTGGAGTGAGCTGGTATCTCAGTGTTGTTTTTATTTGCATTTCATGGATGGCTGGCGAAGTGGCACATTTTTTCATGTATTTATTTGCTGCTATAATTTCATCCTCTGAGAAGTGTGTACTCAGCTCAGATGTCCATTTCTGAATTGGGTCTTTAAGTTTGAGGGCCCTAATATATCTTACTTCTTTATATATTCTAGACAGCAGACCTTTGTCTGATTGCTCATTAGTTAGGAATTTTTTTTAAATTTGTGGTGTGTCTTTTCACTCTGCTGACAATTTCTTTTCAAATGCAGAATCTCCTCAGGAAGAGTTGATCCCAGTTGTTGATTCTTTCAAGTGTTTCCCGTATGAATATATGTATGATCATGAACTCTTTACTTACCCCTATGTCTACTTTCTCTTTCAGGAGATTGAGTGTTTCTGTTTTAATGTTTAGATCTTTGATCCATTTTGACTTTAGCTTAGTGCATGGTGATAGAGCTGGATCAAGTTTTAGTTTTCAGCGTGTAGAAAGCTATGTTTTCCAGCATCATTTGTTAAAGAGGCTATCTTTCTTCCAGTGAGTTTGTGTAGTCCCTTTGTCAAAGATAAGATGGCTGAGTGTTTTTGTGGATGCCTCTCCATCTTCTAATCTATTCCACTGATCCTCAGGTCTATTTTGTTGCCAATACCATGTTGATTTTATCACAGTGGCTTTGTAGTATAATTTCAAGTCAGGAATTTTGATGCCTCCTGCTTTACCTTTATTGGCCAAGATTGCCTTCACTGTTCTAGGTCATTTGTGGTTCCAAATAAATTTTAGGAATGATTTCTCTATGTCTGGGAGGTATGCTGGTGGCAGTTTGATAGGGACTGCATTAAATCTGTACAACAATTTTGGGAGTATGGCCATCTTCACGATGTTGGTTCTTCCCATCCAGGAGCATGGAATATCTTTCCATTTTCTGAAATCCTCTATAATCTCCTTTCTTAGGGTGCTGTAATTTTCTCTGGAAAGATCTTTGATTTCCTTGGTTAACTGAATTCCAAGGTATTTCATTGTCAACAGTGCTACTGTAAAAGGTATTGTTTCTTTTGTCTCCCTTTCACTGTGCTTGTTATCTGTGTAGAGGAATGCTATTGACTTTTGAGTATTGATTTTGTATTCTGTTATGCTACTGAATTTCCATATCAGTTCTAGTAGTTTCTTGGTGAACTTTTTGAGTCTTCCAAGTAAAGTATCATGTCATTTGCAAATAGTGTTAATTTAACTTCTTCTTTACTTATTGTTATTCCCTTTATTTCTCCCTCTTTTGTAATGGCTGTTGCTAATGATTCCAAGACTATATTGAATAGGAGGAGTGATAGAGGACATTCTTGTCCTGATTTAAGAGTAAGATTTCAGTTTTTCCCCATTTAGGATTATATTAGCTTTTGGGTTGTCATAGATGGTAGAGTCCATCTATTCCAATTTTCTGTAGGACCTTGAGCATAAATGAGTGTTGGCCTTTGTCAAAAGCTTTCTCTGTATCAATTGAGATGATCATGGGGTTTTTAGATTTCAGTCTATTAATATAGTGTATTACATTTATAGATTTTCGAATATTGAGCCATCCTTCCTTCCCTGGGAGGAATCCAACCTCATCATGGTGTATGATCTTCTTGATGATTTGCTGTATTCTATTTGTTAGGATTTTACTGAGTATTTTTGCATCTATGTTCTTGAGGGAGATTGGCCTGTAGTTCTCCTTTTTGGTTGTGTCTTTCCCTGGTTTTGGAATCAGTATAATGCTTGCCTCCAGAAATGATTTTGGGAGGACTGCTTCCTTTTCAATTTCTTTGAAGAATTTATGGAGTGTAGGGATTATATCTTCTATAAATTTCTTGTAGAGTTCTGCTGTGAATCCATCAGGACCTGGACTTTTTTTTTTTGTCAGGAGGCTTTTTATTGCGTTTCATATTTCATTGGTTGTTATTGGCTTATTGACAGCTGTTATATCTTCTTGGTTCACTTTTGGTAATTTGTACCTTTCAAGGAATCTGTCCATTTCTTCTGTGTCTTTTTCCTTGTTCCTTGCTCATTTTTTAGGAACCACTTTCTTTTCCTAGTCACTAGTCTCATCCTTCTAGATATTACATACTATTCTCACGTTGACCCAGTCTGCTGTATATGCTTTCAGTGGAGCTTCTTTTAATAGAAGTTCAATGAGTTTCTCATGCATCTCTCTTTGGATTTGTTTCATTGAGTATATTTCTTGTCTATTTTGGGCACTCATGGTTTCCATCATTTTCTTGAGTCTCTCTGTTCATTTGTGTGTGTTTTAATGCCTTTTGTTTTTGTAATAATCATTTCTTTATGCAGCTTAGGGATTTTATTTCTTATGGCCCCTTCCATTGTTTCTTCACTTCTGTTGTTATCATTTCAAAGAATTTCATTTGTTAACTCTGATTTCCTCTATCTTTTTTGTTCTGGTCTTGTCCTTCGTGAGCTGCTCATTTTGGATCGCATTTTTCTTCTTTGTATTTAAATTACTGCTTTCTGTGTCTTCTGCTGCCTTTTCACTATAGGCTACATACATGTTATTTTATCTGCAAAATAGAAACAAAAGTAGTCTTGACTACCTCTTCACACTTCTCTTTCATTTTTAGGGCTAAAGAAATATCAATAGTCACTAATGCTATTTTCTTTCTTTCTTTTCATTGTTGCATAAACTACTGAGTATTCATCATTCAAACTGCTTAGTGTAAAAGCACCCAAAGATTTCCTCTTTGTTTTTTTCTTTTATTTTACCTCTTTAGAGCATTCAGATTTTAGCTTATGTCCTCATATCTTCTTTAGGTTTGAAGTATGAGACAAAAGGAGAATGAAAAATATATAGATGAAATGAAAACAATATTTCAAAGGAAATTTTATAAATTCACAAAGATTAAAAAAATAGTTTAGAACTCTCAAAGATACTAATATATAGTCACAATCAAAGTATTAGCAAATTGATAAGTGGCTATTGGTAGAGATCAGGAACATAAAAAATTTTTCAGCACAGTATCATAGGATGAGAAATTTAAAATAAATATTGCATGTACTATGATGCATGTTTTCTGTTTGTTTATAAATTAAGCAATATTTTGCATAAAGAGTTCATTTTCTTTATGAGTATTAATTCCTCTGTAGTTATATATTGTATGATTTCTGATATTTTAGATTGTATATTATTCATTTGAATTCCTATTTTGAAATAACTGTGGAGCTTATTGTAGTATTCTTGTAAATTGTAAAGATCCATGAATCTTGTATCCTGCCTAAGCTGCTAAGGTGTGACTGCTAAGAACTCCAGGGTGATCCTGAGACCATGTTCAAATCTGTAGTTTTTCCAAGGAAAAGGCAAATGAAGATGAGGAAATACAGTTTTATTGGACATCACATAAGAAATACAATTTCTTTCAGAATTCTTAATAACTGTTCTAAATTTACAAAAATAAATATATAAAATCATACAAAATATTTCAATAATTTTAATTGCCTAAAAGTAGCCTCTGCAAAAGTGGACTATTGAACTGTGCTTTAGTGTGTGTGTGGGGGGGGGGGTGTATGTGTGCATGCAATCATGCGTTTTCATTTGTTTTGTCAAATTAAAATGGAATTATATTTTATAATATAATTATCACTTAAACTTCTTTATGTTTCTCAATGATAGTGAATGGAATTTTCCCAATATTTTTCAATATCTGAGATGTCAAATTCCCTACGGGAAAGCTGATATTCAGCTTCAAAATTAATGTGCTTTGAGTACTCAAAATTATTTGCTCCTTTGTCTGACTTTCTAGTTAGTGATAACTTCTAAACTTAATATAATTGTTAGGTTAGGAAGGAGCATAAATTTAACTCTAAATTATAATTCCATTGCTCTTGGAAACAGAAGCATTCTTTAGATACTACATAGTGACATTATTTACTTTTTCACTTTTATGTCAATTCCCCTATTGAAAAATCAGTATACTCAGTCAAAACAACTAGATGTATATTTCTGTGCATTTTGAGAGAGTAGGCACTTACTGATTTTGTTATAAACTTTCTTTTCAAGGATAGTCACATGGTGAAAATCTCAAACAATGGGATAGATCTACCTTTCAGTTCACATGATATCTTTCTTGTTTTCTAGTTTGCTTTCTTTTGTGCTCATTCTTTTCCATCATTCTTTCCTTCCTTCTCTTTGAAACAGGTTTTTTCTATACCACCCAGACTGTCCTTGATTTCACAGTACCACTCATTGCCCAATGCTACAAATGTAGGTAAAGACCACTGCATCTTGCTTTGGACATGGTTTCTTCATGATGGGTGTAACACTGAAGATCTGTGTCAGTTAGCTTTGGCATCAGGTGACAAAATACCTGACAACAACATAAAGGAGAATAGGTTTAATTTGAATCCTAGTTTCAGAAGCTTTAGTGCATGGTTTTTAGCTCCATTGCTTGGGACCTCAGGAGAATGAGAATACAATAGCAGTGGGAGCAGATGGCAAAGGGACTGCTTAGCATGGGGAAGACAGCAAGAAGAGGGAAAGAAAGGAGAGGAGAGAGGAGGAGGCCTGTCAACTGTTCCCAATGGGTTTTTCATATATTTATTTAGCCCAATAGAATATCCATCTCTGACAGGACTAAACAAAAAAAAAGGGGGGGATACGAAGGAAGAACCATTCTGTTCTTGAGAAGAGAGGTTTGTACTTAATGCGTTTAGACAAGATATCATGTCTGCATTTTATACTATGAATAACCCAATATGAAGACAAAAATATGCAATGTATTAATTATTAAAACTGTCCTATTAATCTGTTTTGAAACTGTCTCATTGCTATTTGCTTCTCAATAGAATTAATTCAAAAATCTGTATTTTTTAAGTATTGATAAACTAATTGTAAAGTCAAAAACAACTAAACATTTACTGAAATATAAATCTTGAATATGGCATACAAAATCAGGAAATTTAAGGCTTTTATACATTCTCCTTTTTCAACTAATGGAGAATTTTTTTATTAATGTTACTAAGAAAAAAATAGCAACAAGACAGTTTCAAAACAGATTAGTAGGAAAATTTAAATAATTAATACATTACATACTGTTGTCTTCATAGTGTTTATTCAGAGCACAAGATGCAGACATGACGTCCTGTCCAAATACTATTAGTACAAATCTTTCTTCTTATTCAATTAGGAGAAATTAGCTGTATATCTATCCTATTTTGTATGCACAGATATAAAATGGTCCTTAATTTGTATTCCCTTCTTTTGTTTATTTTTGTCAGAGATGGGTATTCTATTACCATTTAAATATTGTACCTGTGTGAATTCAACAAAATAATCCAATGTAGTCCAGTAGTCCATAAGAGTAATGGGCTATCCACAAGACTGGCAGTGTCAGAAGTTGTTGACATGAGCCTTTTATATCTCAACATATTACTTTTTAATGCCTTGATTTTATACTTTTCTATTGGATGGCTAAGACCAAGACAAAGCAGGACCTAGATAACAAAAGTGTAACTTTTGTATGTGACAAAGTCAGTCAAATCTCCTTAGGATTTACCCTGAAATCCTGTACTACAGTTTTTATATCCTTTGTCAGTGTCAGCCATGTGGATGAGTCATGGCCAGTTTGTTCTCTGAAAAAGCCTGAGAGAATGTTTTCTCTCCATGTGCCTCTCCTTAGGCACACTCTACATTGTAAATTACTTTCCTCTGTGGCCCCATAATCTCCTTGATCAATCACAGTAAGTGTATATTTGTCAGATGTAGAATCATAGTTCATTAAAGCCTACTATTCCCTTTGAAATCCATTTTATTTAGAAATTAGTTATAGTTAATAATCTGGCATGTAAATTCAAAGTCATAATCACTGTACATTCATGTCAAAATCCATTAAAAATGAACAAAAGGCTTATATGCTTAATTATATGTGTCGATATTAATCTAGGTTATTTCAAAAGTATTACTGTAACTCAAAGGTTATAAAAAAACATACTAAAATTTATGTTTTAAACTATCTCTCCTTCAGGACTGTGGATGTGGCTCAGTGGAAGAGCTCTTCCCTTGTATGAACGAGGTCTTGGGATTCACCCCCAACTCCACACACAAAAAGCTATCTCCAATTAATATTGTGTTAGAGGATTTTCCTGTGATCATTAGATGGACCATTGAATTTACACTTATAAAAATATTTGGGAGCTGAGGAGATAATTCAGTGCAATAAGTGCTGGCCTGACAAGGGTAAAATCTTATGTTTGATCCATGGAACCACCCCCTCCCCCAAAAAATATATATATAATTGCATAGACTATTTCTCTATAATACATACCATGTATCTGAAGCTTAACTGAAGAATATAGTAATAAAAATATTTATGAAATACTTTTGCCACACACTTAACACAATATATACAAATACGTGAAATGAGTTTTAGTACTGATTGAATTCAACTTGGAAGGATCTTTCAGGCAACTTATGACATTTTAAGTCTTCAGGATAGCCAATTCTTGTTCCTTTGAGCAACAAAAAAAAAGGTAAAAATGGCCGAGCTAAGCTGATCTTCGCCCAGTGCTTATAGCCACATATAACTGTCATTTAACATTTACTGAATGAGCATGAATTGGGAATACACTTCAGCGATGCTCTGCAGCGGGGAACATCACTGCCCTGTTTGTATTTACTACTGACTGCTGGATGCAGGGTAGCGGCTAGTTGTAACTGCAAGTAAAATACACCCAGTATCCTTTGCATTCTAAAACCACTTCTATATTATCTATAATGGATAATAAACACACATATGCTATGTTATTACATAGTTTAGGGAATGATAAGAAAAATGGCTGTACCTGTTAGTACAGATACGATTTTTTCCCACATATTTTCAGTCAGTGGTCCATTGAAACTACAAAAGCTGAACCTGTAGATACTGAGGACCATCTGTAGTTTTCAAATATTATAATAAATATAGCAGAAATAGTAAAGGTTTCTGTGTCAGCACATAAGGGGGAATTTAACATCACTCCAAAAAAGTGGAGAAGTATAATTAAGGAAGCACTGTCTTATTTTATTTATTTATGTATTTATTTATGCATTGTACTTTAGGGAAGGGTCTACAGGATGTTCCGCGTTTCACTACCAGACTAGACTCGTAGTGATTTGCCTGGTGACAACCTCCCAAGAGCTGGGATTACAGGTGCTGCGCGACACCGCACCCAGAGTCAACCGCTGTCTCAGTGCTTCCCAGGGGCGGAGCTAGCACGGCAGGCCTGACAAGCCAAACCCTGAGCCCAGCGCCTGCTTGCAGGCACTTTAGTCCTCTGAGCTATTTGGCCAGCCTGTAATGTCTTATTTAATTGTAGAAAATACAAAGTCTTAGCCAACAGTTAAAAATGGGACAGTTACGCAATTCCGGCCTATTCCCCTCAGAGTAAAGAATACCAATGGGGAGAGGGGGAGGGAGAAAGAGAGAGAGTTGGAATTTACAACAAGCAGAAATGGCTGTTACAGAAAGAAAAATAACAAAATTGTGCCAGTTTTTTGTATCTATAGTACTATATAAAATTTAACTTGTATAGCTGATAATTTAATGTTTTAACATTGCAAAGGTATTTCTAAAAATTTACCACTCAGCATTTATGTGTATACAAATATCAAAAGTGGTAGTTGCCCATTAATAAATATTTATGGCTGTGTGTTTATATAAATATATATGTATATATATGTAATATACAAAGAACTATGTATACATCATATATATATATATCTGTATATAGATATATAGATATATAGATATATAGATATCTTTGTATTTGTTTTAAATCCTAGAGAAACTGTTCGATCAAGTCTTCCCAATGGCCTGACTTCCAAACAATATTACTTTCTTTTCAAGTTTATTTTTTTCTTTTATTGCTCATGCTTTTGACATTGTCTAAGAATTCATTACCAATCCCACTGTTTTACTGTTGTTTTTCTCTAATATTGTTACAGCTTTAACACTTAATTTTCAAATCATTCACACTAATTTCTGTGCATGCTGCGCAGGAGGAGTCTAATTTTGTTCTTTTACATGTACATATGTATTTGTCTCACATCATTTGTTAAAACTATTATCCCACATTGATTTGTCTTATTTATAATCTATTGCCCATAAAAAAATTATTTAGGACCAATTATTTTAGATTGCCAATTCTTTTTTCTATTTTAATAATTTTATTGAAAATAAGTAGTAATGAAATAGTTTCAAAACTGATTAGTTGTACAGTTACAATAAACAATACATTGCATATTGTTGTCTTTGTAATAGTTGTTGATGGGCATCTTGGTTGCCAAACAATATTACACTGGAGAAACTCAACATATAAGTTTTGTGGTATGCAAGTATTTAATCTATAATACCTCTGTGTCATGCAGATGATTACACATAGTTAATATCAAAATTAGATTACAAATCAGATCTTCTGATTAAAGTAAGAAATTTTTCATCACAATAGTTACTTCTGATAAAAATGTAACACATACATAAATACACAGAAAAATATTGTGTATATTTAATGTGTACTGGAAACTCAGTATCTTTGCTTTAATTTTAAGTTATTTACAGGCATAACACCACTATATGCAATGATATAGCCTCCTTCATTTCTGAAAATGATCTCAACTGAACTTTCAGTTTTTCATTTCCTTAAGGCATCATGGAAGTTATTTTTGCCAACTGAAGATCCATATTAACTTGTAGTATTCCTTCCCCAGTATCAACATGCAATGCACCGATGCCTGGTCTTCTTCAGGGATGAAATTAAAGCTCACAGAGCACTTTTATTCATGACTCTCACAATGATAGGAATATTTCTAAAATGTTTGACACTCCTTTGGCCTGCCGACTCATGCTGTGCTACAGGATTCTCTGCTTGTTGTCTTGCACTTGGCTCTGCCTCCTCTTCACTTGATTCTGGGACTCGCAGTCTAGTTTCCACCACAAACTGTGCCATCTGTTCTCAGGGCAGGAAGCTTTTGGTAGATGGCACCTCCAGCTTTCCAGAGCAACAGGCCACTGTAACACCACCCTTCTTTCTATGTTGAACACATGTGTCATGTAGTCCTGATCACTGTGTTGTCAGTGTACACATGAGCTGATGCGTTGTCTGCTTCTCTCACCAAGGAAATACATCACCTCCATCCTGTGCTTTGGGATCTTCTCAAATTATTTAAGCTTCTGTTTCTGATTATTATTTTAGTCAATAAGTTGTCTTTCTCCCTCTTCCTGCTTAAAAGTCTTATATCCACGTTCAGAAAAAGCTCACCCCTGCTGTATAGTTTTAAATAACTGTAAATACTTCATTCATTTGTGATCACATGGTCAGTCTATGCATAACCATTGCCTAAATTTCTCAGTATTCATGCTACTATTAGTTCATGCCACCACTTTTAGATTTCAAGGCAATAGTTTTTCTCCTGTACCTTCC
This sequence comes from Ctenomys sociabilis, assembly GCA_004027165.1. Lineage (NCBI taxonomy): Eukaryota > Metazoa > Chordata > Mammalia > Rodentia > Ctenomyidae > Ctenomys > Ctenomys sociabilis. The sequence continues at coordinate 66,174 of PVKA01007134.1, read as the reverse complement.
TCTGGGAACTAAAGTGTCTTGTTTTTCAGTCTATGCATCTCAATTAAAATAGCCTATTAACTAAAAATATCCTTATACACTTGTCTTATCAATACTCATATGTTTACAATAGAATATCATTATTAAACATGCATGCCATGTTTAATACATTGTAGAAACCTATGTAGCATAGATTTAATTACTGAAAATGCTACACAAGAACATAACAAAAATAAATGGAGAGAAACATTCCTTTATACATCATATAAATAAGAATTTTTGAATAATAAATGTTTTACTTGACATTTTTATATAATACTAATTTGATACATTATATGTATAATGTGCCACTTCTAAAAAGCCATATAACAAAATTAGTACAGTTCAAGTGAAAATATAATTGAAAAGAGAATGAGGCCTAAATATGAACTAGGGGAAAAAATGCTAGATACTGAGCAACTTATAATGAAACAAAAATTAACTGACTAAAGAACTGGAAAAAGATTATAATTGCTTGTTTTATGCCCATAAATTTAAATTCTTTTTTCTTTTTCTTTTTAATATCCTTGTCAATTAAAGAATGTCAATAATTACAGGAAGAGATAGAAAATTTTTTACTTTTACTTAAGTATTCTTAAATTATTAAGCCGCTTTATTCTTTGCTTTATACCTTTATAATTTTTCAATATAACATTCTAAAACGTAGTGTTGCTCTGGGTTATCACTGATGGAAAACTGTGAAATGGGAGTCAAGTCATCACTGGTTGAAACTTTGACTTGTTGATGTCAAACTTGGTGTTTTGGAAATTCTCTAAGTCCATATTTGTAAGCTGTAAGCTACCATCTTGGTGGGTGCAGGGTACTTTTTCTTGCAGGATTCACATTTACATCAGGTGCAATAAAAGCAGAGAACTATCTTCTCTGGAGGACAAGCCTCCAACACTGGAGAAATGTATGAAGAGTTGTATTTTTTTAGCAAAATTCAGCACTAATTTAACGAGTTAAGTGAGAAGTAACATATGTACCCCCCTAGTTGCAAGTATGACAGATAAAAATATAAAAGGGGTATCATAATTTAACTTTGTCTTATCCTACCACTGATAGCTAGAAATATTGATTAAGATTATAATAACAAAGGATATAAAGGAATGTATATCAATCCCCAAAAAGATTCTACCACAAAGTATCATTTTATTTTGACTATACATAAAAAAGTATATTCTAGTTACTTAAACTAATATAGTAGATTCTCTTTTATAACTGATACATCATAAAGTCATATAATTTCTTTGAATATTGAATACTGTCTTAGTGTCACTCAACTTCAGAGACCAGTCTTTGTTGTTCTTTCATGAATATTTAGAAAACTGGAAGTCAGAGAAGTTAGCCTGTGAGGCTGTGTTTGCTGCTGATCTAACTTATGATATTGGCAAATATTCTCCTAGAATCTATAATGGCATTGACACAAAAATGAGCCTCCTGAGAATCTTAATGCCTTTGTAACAATCTATTTGTATAGGATTCTGCATATGTAATAAGAAAACTCGTGGGTTCTCATGCCTTCTCAAGGCAGAAAACTTCATCTCTAGAGAGTCACAGATTGACTTGTGAGGTTAGCTCAGGTAAAATCTGAGAATATGAAGTTATTTAGAGTAAGTCTTCTTTATGTTATAAAGGCAAGGAGAAGAGATAGCTTTTATTATGGTGGGATCTAATTTCAGTACCCAGTGTCTTTTTGTATAAGTGACAGAAAGGAGAAGGCAGACACTAGTAAGAAAGCTCTGCAAAGAGTGCTGGAGATTAGGCTATCATCTACATGCCAAGGAATGCCAAGAATTATAGGCAGTTACCAGAAGCTAGGCAAGCATGATGGAACTCTCAGATTCTCAGAAATAATTTGCTATTGCTTTGTAGGCATCATTTATATTAAATTTTAATGAATTCATAGGAAACTGAAACACATGGGGAAAGGTTCTGTCAGTGGCCAATGGCTATCCTGAATTAAGCAGAGGCTTCATCTGCATGAAGTAACTGCTCAATGCAGCATCAGGGCCTTCGACAAAGTGTCTCTAACTAGACTTTCTGAGGTTTATATTGTGGCTTCATCACTTCTGCCTTTTCCTAGTCTTAGTCTTACTAAGAACACTACAAAATACACTATCCAAATCCAAGAGTGTGGTTCTCATGAATCCCAAACCTCAATAACTGTCCAGCTCTAGCAACCACACTATTTCAGTATTTAAGGTGAGAGGATGTAACTTTAACACTATTTCTTGGGAAATAGTGAATGACTTTGCTGATGAGTACAGAGCTTCAAAGAAGAAAGTCTAAAAATCTGATAAAAGAAGGTCCAGTAGAAGGCAAGCAGACTGTGCTAAGAGAGCAGTGTGGTGTTCCCATGGTGTGCTATATCTAACCAGTAGCCTACTCCACCTGAAGCTAAGCAGAAATTGTTCTGAGTTTCTCACTGTCAATGACTCACCTAGATTATTTGTGCCCCATGATCCTGAAACTGAAATTCCAAATGTGATTTTGAAAGGTGGAAAACTAAGTAAACTTAACTAATATTCCATATATACATTTGGGGTTCTTTGTATGAAGATCCAACAAGTAAATCATAGGAACTTGGGAAGGACAATTTACTGTAATCATCAGAAGAAGGTAAGTTTGCTCTAAAATCCTGGAGCCAGTAACAGCAGTTTTTCCCATCATATCAGTTCCATGGGATATCTGTTTTTCTCTCCTCTCATCCAGTTCTGATCATCAATTAGCAAGTTCAATACCAGTACATAGGAGGGCTATAAGAACTCAGTGGGCTCAGATATTTCATTTTGTGTATCTAAGTCACTCTACTAAATTATTTAGATCATCAAGGATTTTAGGTGATAATGCAGAAATCTAAAACACATAATAGGAGAAACAAGTAATGAACAGCTGCTACAATGAGATTGGCTGAAGCTATACGAACTTTTTTTTTCCACTACATCATAAATCTTGTAGAACACCATCAACAAGAGTCTGAGAAAGTGGTTTCTCCAGTGGAGTGAATGTACTGCTAAATGATAAACTGTAAGCAAGAAAAGGTAGACAAAAGTCACATGCCTGTGATCATAGTACTTGGAAGGCTGAGTCAGAAGGTTTATTGTGAGTTCCGGGCCAGCCTGGGCATTACAGTGAGTTCAAAGAAAAGATAACAAAAAGATCAGAAAATTGTGGATACTATTAGTTTATTTCAAACCAACATTTGATATCAACTTACTCCACTTTCTCTGCTCTAAGACTAATGTCAGCAGAACATTTCAGAAGAGACTTTTAAGGCAGTTTCCATGGTTAAAGAAGTATCTCTTCCACAGTGGCAGGGCTGGGACACTCTCATTTACTCTTCTTCCATTGTTGTGACAATATATCCAACAGCCAAAAATAAGGTAGAAAAGTTTGATTTAGCTAATGGAGGTTTCAGTCCGTACTCAGCAGGCTTCAAGGTACGGTGGCACATGGAGCCAGCAGTCATTCATTGTGGAAGCAAACAGCAAGAGAAGAAAAGGAGGCATTATTTTCAGCTGCCTGCTAGCCTAGTCCCCATATTTGCATTGTAATTCAGATTACCCACCCTAGGGATAGGGTGTAGCACTCACACCTGTAATCCCAGCATTGAATCAAGAATCAATAACAGACTACAGAAGCCACCCCTTCCCTGCATGAGGCTTTTGGGGGACAACTAGCAGAGTAATGAAAAGCAAGCCCAAAATCCAGAAGGGGCAACATTAAGCCCTGTAGCACCATGTAGAACATCTGAAGCAATCTGTGGCAAGTTGTGAGCTCCACATAGCTCCACCTCTGTGGCACTTCTGCTATGACTTCCTATGACTTCTCTCTCAGCCCTGCTTTGCTCCCTCCTTGCAGGTTTCCAAAGACCATTCACTGTCCTGGCTTTTCCATACTTCTGGGGTTCCCACTGAATAGGCTTCTCATTCACAGTTTTACACACCACCCTCCAAGGAGCACACTGTCTGGCCTCCCAGGCCTTCTGAAATCGAGGTGGAAGCCTTCTTAACCTCAGAACTCGTGCGTTCTGTGTGTACCTAAAACCATTACACGTGGATGGTGCTGATGACTACTGCCAGAAGGACCAGCAGCCAGGCTTCCTTCCCTCTAGGATGCAGCAACTGAGTGCCTGGGTCACTGAGAACTCTGACCCACATTCTGGGGAACAAATTCTGTATGCCCTCTCCACTCTGGAACATGGTATGGATGCTGCCTCAATTCTGGAACATGGCACTGTGAAGCTTTTTCCTCAAAGCAAAGGTCCTCACCCTGTATTTCTGAACCTGCCAGCTCCTCTGATGCCCTCAGGACATCACCTTTTTTATTCGCCTGTTCTTCCTGAGCAATGGAGATCTCAGCTCTACATTTGCAGTGCACATAGCCTTACTGAAGCTTCCTTTCTGACCAAACTCACATTTTAAATTATTCTTCTAGGTTCTTTGTTCTTGATTTTCAATATAAATCTGATAAAAGGCCCCAACAATACCATGCCACTGCCTCAATATTCAACTGCATTGAAATTGCCTTTGTCAAATCAATCAGTCCACCACCATACTTAATCTCAGGCAAAGTATCTATATAGGAGCAAAATGCAGACAAGCTTTCTGTCGATCCATAACACACATCATCTGGAGTCCAACAACTAATGCAGTATTTCTCAGAAGAAACCTCTCCAAGCTAGTCTTTACAGCCAGGAATTCTATCAGCCTTCTGGTATTCTGACCAGAATCTGCCATATGACACAGCTTCTTCTATAGGTGACATCTCCAAACCCTTCCTATCTTTTCCCATAGGTCATTGTGAAAGGCTAGTATTCCACATGTTCAGGTTAGTCACAGCAATGGTCCCACTCCTCCTGTACCAAAAGGTGTCTGGGTTACTCTTCTCCTGTTGCTGGGACAAAATGCCCACACCTAAAATTAAGGAAGGGAAGGATTATTTAGCTCACATTTCATGGAGGTTTCAGTCCACACTCAGAGCAGCCATTCATGAGGGCAGCAAAGAGCAAGAGCAAAGAAAGGGACAGACGCTCAGGCTTCAAGCTAGCATGTCACCCCTCATTACATTGCAATGCAGATGACTCCCCCCAGGCCAGGGTGCAGCACTCACCTGCACTCCCAGCATTGGATCAGGAATTAACCACAAACTCCAGAAGCCACCCCATGATTGCAGCAAGCTCCGCGTGGGCAATCAGACACAAACCATAACAGGTACCACCAAGCATTTTCAAAGGATTCCTGCAGATTATGAGGCTATTTAATGTGCCATCAGCAAAAGACTCTGTGACAGGAACAAGGCAGTTGCAGTTCTTTCTGTCTGGTTCTGCTTCTCACTCAGATGTGTGGAAGTAACAGCAGAATGACATGTGTGAAAATTTAACTGTTGATCACAGGCTAGTCTTCACTGACGATATCGCTAGACCAGCATTCTCCTGAGTGCCTCTGATCTTGTCCATCAGCCTCTCATTTACTTCCAGATATATACTTTTCCTGGGGAAAAGGACTAATATGCTTCACCTGCTGCTCCAAGCTCTTCATATGGAAATGCTCATCATAGCTCATTTCATGTAAAACAAATCATTAAACACTAGACAGAATTACTCTTGAAAACAAAACATCATTTATACTTTAATGTATGTTATTATATGTGATGTTTACTTGCTTATATCTTTTGTTAATAGCAAACATTTCCATTCTATACAGATGATATAAACCTACCTCAATCCCTGTCCTCTAATAGTCATGATGCATTTGAAAATTATATGTATGTATATATATCTCACATACATTGTATTTGAAAGGAAATTATCAGTGAAAGAACAAAAAGAGAGTGCTGTACAGGAACCCTGCTTCTATAAGCCCAATCCCTTGTTATTGCTTGCTGAAGTATCAAGTCGCGGTTATGCAAACTGGTATTTCATGAGGCAGATGCACAGCCACAGTAAATGCTGATAGTGCTGCTGTTTAGTACAGAATATTTATAATTTCTCATGTAATCAATGACAGCCTATGACCGATTTCTTACCAATAAAAGTCAAGTTTTGTATTAGCCCATCATAGCGGATCTTTGCACAAAGAGGAAAGACCCAAGCACTACTGCAGCTGTAGTTTCTGTCTCCCTTTTCGATATTCATTGTGCTCTCTTGGTATAAATTAAGAACTTAATATTTTCTTATTCTTCCTATGTCACACCAACACATTCTTAACCCAAGTGACATTTTTAAGTACATTTTCCAAGGGCTGTTTAGCGACATGAAACATTTCCATGAAGGTAGATAATGCTGCTGGAGAATTAGTGCACCATCCATCAAACAAGTCAAACCTAAAGCTAAAAATCATAATTAGCCTCAGAATTATAGCAAATGATTAAAGCTCAGCGGACGCAGTTTTTCTCAGTAGGGGTCATTTTGCCCCCTGGGGAACTGTTTGGCCATCTCTGGCATCCTGCTTTGTTTTTATGAGGAGGGGGATGCAGTTAGCATTCCATGGGTAAAATCCAGGGACCCTGGTAGACATCCTACAATACACAGAACACTGTCACAGTGAAAACTTTTCCAGTGTCAAATACAATGTCCTGAGAAAATCTAATCTAGTACAATCTGGTATTTTAGATGGCATTCAAGTGTATTTTTATGAGAAATCTGTTTCCAAGTGCTGTTTTTTGGGGTCTTGTGGGTTAGCTCAGTTGTTTAAAGCATCTGCTTGGGCAAACCCAATCAGGCTCAGGGGATGTTGGTTTGATCCCCAGCTCCACATGCTGCACCAGCCCAGCCCATAATGCAGCCTGAGCCAGCCAAAAAAAAAAAAAAAGAATCCTTTCTAAACATTGTTTCCCATGTTTTGTTTCTTTAATGATGAAGAATTTGGGTACTGTATAAATTCCTCTTAGTTGTCTTACGAAAAAGTTTAAATTAGGACATTTTATAATTTCTGGGTTACTTGTCTATGTTGTTTCATTTTAGGTAAAGTAAATATAGGTTAAAAATAGCATAGTAGAGCTAGTATTATAGAGAATAAAAGATTATTTTAGCTATGCCATCCTCTCAAATACATGTGAATTTATAAAGTGCCATCTGGAGCTCGGATCTACCTTAGTGGTAGTGTGCTTCCTCACAGTGCAGTCAGCCCTGGCTTCCAAACCCTCACCCAACAAAAGTCATCCATTTAGATCTATTTAACTTACAGCAAAGAGAAAAGTAGGGTTGTTATGCCATACTTAGCATCACTACTATTTAATTTTAAAGGACATTGTAATTATGCAGAAGTATAATTACATCTGTATCCCTTTTAGGCTCATGATCATATTCATTTCTTTAGTGTTTCTTTTTGTGAAAAGATTATTTAACTTTAATTTTCTGTTTACTGTATGATTATTTATTTGTTTATTAAATATACTTGTTTATGTTTATATTCACTTTTCTTGCCTACCTTCTGTTTTAAAATATTGTAAATCCATTTTCCTCAGATCTTGATATATACACATTATTTTCTAATTATTTCAATAATTAATGTACAGATTATGTTTCCTTTTTACTTATTTACAACTTAATATATTTTACTAGTATTATTGGCCCTCTAAAAACTTATGCTATTAATCATCATTTGATATTTCCTATTTTTTTGGTATTGGTCTAAAAATTTTTAAAGCCACAAAAGTACCACTTTTTTGCACATTTACTTATTTTATCACTCCTCATTCCTATTTACTTTTCTCCTTTTTCTCATTGCCTTTGTCTTTTGTATTTCCATTTGAGTCATTTTCCTACAGCACTAAGTTCCTTTTGATTTTTTTAATTTTAGGATATGCTATAATAGTGTAAGGTTTTGTATGAAGCATTTTAATTTGTCTTTATTATAAATAATATTGTGTTGGGAATAGAATTATATCCTAACTTTAGAGAATTCTATTTCATTGTTTTCAAGTTTCTATAATTTCTGTCAAGACACTTCTTACTTATTTAATGCTATCCCTTTTGAGATAAAGGGCTTTTTTCCCAGGCTTGGTAGGATTTTTCAATCTGTCTTTAATTTTTCATAGCATTCTGCATGTGTCTAGGTATAGGTTTCTCGATGTTTATGTCTTGACTAATGTCACTGAATTTCTGAACATGTAACTTAATGAGCAAATCGGTGTTTGAAAACACCATCCCATTTCTTCTCATTGCTTTCTGTTTGCCCACATTGTCCTCCTAGCAACACGATTACAATTATATCAGCCCTTTCCAATATCACAGTAATTTTATTGATTGATTGATTTTTATGAATTTAGGCCAGGGTATACAGGGTCTACAGAGTCTCACTACATAGATCAGACTCATAGTGATTCTCCTGTTTTCAGCCTCCCAAGCACTGGGATTACAGGCGCACATACGACCCCACTCAGTCTGAGCCATCTCAGGGTGACCCAGGGGCAGGGATGGCATGGTACACCAGGAGTCGAACACTGGCCAGCCAGTGCACTCTGCCAAAGGTCACATTTACTTTGATGTTGTATCATTGGTTTTTCATTTTTTTGGTGAGTATGGATATATTCTATGAATACATTTAATTAGTCTACCTCCAGGTTAATAATTTTTTATGTCTGTCCTTAATGACTTATTAAACACATTTAAAAATTCTTCATATTAAATATGGTTATGGTTTGTATCTAAATGTTCCCCAAAGCCTCCTGTGCTCCTATACGTGGCCTTGGGGAATTGGATCATGAACATGTGATCCCTCCATAAATTTTTCCTCTTTACAATTGTGGCATACATGATAAAAAGATATTTAACATAGAAAGACAAAAACATTTTTAAAAAGATGCAGTTTTGTATTAATATGAAGAAGGTATGATATCTTTCATGTAATGATCTTACAAATGATAATAAATGAAATTTTTTTTCCAATGATGGCATAAATTAGAGTAGGACAAATATTGAAAATGTACAAACTCTTACACAGAAAACATATTTGGGGAAAATAGAGCTTTAGGTAGATGGGGGCTTTGGTTAAAGGAAATCAGCCACTGATGGAGAAAATGACAACACTGCTGCTTGGACAACAAAGAGAGCAGCATTTTCTCATAGCTACGCAGGCATGGGTTTAAGTCTGGTAATTTCCACTCAGTAGGAGTATGGCTTTAATACATGTTTCTTCTTGCTACAGACATGGACCACTGAGAGACTTCGGTCATCTTATGGTAGAGGGTATTGGATTTTCATGTACTTACCACCATCTTTCTATTAAAAAAAAATTCTGGCCTTGTTGGTCTAGGCTCTTTGATAGGAATGCAAACATGTAGTTTTCTACAGTTGCTGAAGGAGCATAAGGGTAGAACATGAATGTAGGGACTGAGAAAGATTAGAAAAAAAAATACCAGATTCAATATGAGGGATAAGGGCAGGGAGAAGAAGGGAATGGGTCATAAAGAGAACTAACACGTCACATACACGTACCGACTCCTCAAGTTAAGTATGATTATCATGTACTGTAAGCATGCACTCCTAGAAAGAAAACTTTGAAAAAAGGGCATATTATCCATCATTACAGTTTTGAAAAAAAAATTAATTCTCAACATATCTACTCTCAGACAGATGAAAATCTGATCAAAGGCTTAAGGATGCAAAAAGACCAAATGCAACATAGATGCAGATGTGTTAAGCATTTTATCCTGTATATTCACCCATTAGATTTCCAAAGGGCAAGTGGAGGATCAGTGCTTTTAGAAAAAGTGAACTTCACATTTCTGAGGAGTAATCTCGGGAACTGTTACCAAAACCTTCAAGTTAGAGTCATCTACAGTAAAGCTCATGAGAAAATAATAATACATTGCCCAACTGCGTGACCTTCAAACTTGGTGATTTTTAAATTGACAGAGAGCAAATGAACTTAGAGGACTTATCCAAGTTTTTACTTTGGGACCATTTATTCTTTTATCCAAACGTTTTGGTTCTTTGGTTTTTATCAGGGTCTCATTTGGATCTATTGAAACATGGTCTGCTACAAAGTTTAATAGTTGATAGAATCTTTCAGTCTTCACATCTGCTCCTCCATCATCCCATCACAGTGGTCCTTAACCATCTCACTAGAATTTAAGAAGGTGAACATTACCATAAGAAAATACCAGACACCAAAATGAAGAAAATTCTATAAAAAACAACCTTGTATTAGATGTTATAGCAAATGCACTTTAAAGAAGATATCACTAAAATAAAATACAATGTGAAATTGTTGAAATTTTCCTTATCAGTGGAGCCTGAAGGGATGTGAGAAGAAAATGTAATATTTTGTCTTGAACTGCATCAATTCTTCTAATGTGGAAAATATGTTATAAAGAGGATTTGTATCAATTGTAATTGGATAGTATAAAAGGATTTTATTAATATTAAATTATTAAATTTAGCACATATGTATAATTATTCTTATACATTCAGGGCTATTTCAGGAATAAAGGTTCTCATATATAAAACACATTCTCAAGTGGTTTGGAAAAATATCATAAACATAGAATAGTCATGAAATAATGAACAGCCAAGTATTTTGATAAATACTTTTATGTGTCAGCATGATTAGGTTCTGATGTCTTCTGGTGTGTTCCATGACCAGTAGGACAACTGTTGCTGTGAAAGTATCCTGTTAATAAGATTTTGTTAATGTGATTAACATTTCAATAAGTATATTGTAAGTACAGCAAGCTACTCTACAATGCGGGTAGGTCTTAGCCAATCAATGGAAAGACTTAAGAACAAAAATTGAACTCTGAAGAAATATGGACTTAAGGTTAAAGCATGCTACCTCAATAGCATATTTTGAGGTCAAGAGATGTAATGCATCCTGGTATGTTCCTGTGCTCACAATGACTTTGGCTGCCTTTGGTTTTTGTGGCTCAGCTACTGAACTTTTGGGTGCTGAAGTCAATTTTTAGTAGTCATTTCCAAGTTCTTTCTTTTCTGCACAAAATACTGATCAAGTATAAAAGATACTAATATATTACATTCATTACACATAGGGAAATGAATTAAATGTGCTCTGGAAAGTCAGCTCAGGTCAACCAGAGGAAGAAAGCAAACCCTACAAACCAAAGAATGGGCCAATGAAAGAATGGCAGCTGACTTTTGTATCATCCTCTCCTCAGACTGAGGTCAGATCTAGACAATTATATCAAAATCTGCTTCAATTAGTGTGAGAATTAAAGATCACACTCTATGATGGCTTCATAATGCAAGGCTATGGGAAACATTATGCTCATGGGTCCTGATCAACAAGTTGTACCAGTTTTCCCACTCCATTTTCCTTGCCCTAATCTCCTACAATGGTAGTTTGCAACTCTTAAGATGTTTCTGAGTTGTTCAGAATGTCATCACTATTTTGGTAGGAATTGCATTAAATCTCTAAGATTCCTTTAGACAGACAGCACGAAACACCTTAACCATATAGATTCTTTCAATCCATGAATATGGGATATTTTTCCACTTAACATGTTCTTTTAAATTTATTTTATTAATGTTTTGTCATTCCCAATAAGTGAGGCCATTATGGGGCAGGGGTGGGGACAGGATCATAGAATAGCAAAGATGTGATGCTTTGTCCCAACTCTCCTGTTAGAGGGTTCCAGGAAATTCAACAATGTCTGACCCTCTCATTTTGAGAAGCATGACCACATTCTCTCCACCTTCAAATTCCTTGAGGCAACAATTCCTCCTCTCCCTTTTAAAGTCTTTGTTCACTTTCTCCAATCCTCTGCTGATTCCTATCTCAGACTCAGTTGCTTGTTTAATTCACTCCCACATGAGTGAGTTGCTCTTATAAAGTCTGCATGTGTGAGTGGGGGACAGGAGTGCGTAGTAGGTTTAGAGGGGTCTCTAACACACATATCTGTAATACACTTCTGTAATTTTGTAATTTCTGTAAGGATATCTCACATCTTTGTTACAATTCCTTCTACAATTTTCTTTTTGGTGCAGTGAGATGATACTAGTAACATGAGATTATTTTCTTTCTTTATTTTTCAGGTAATTGTGACTAACATATTGGCAACTTAGTGATCTTCATATGCTAATTGTTAACCTTAGAATTTTTCTGGATTCATTTATTCTAATAATTTTTCATAGAATTGTTTTGGGTTTTTGATGTATAAGATTATTTTGTATTGCATGATGACTTCAACAGATCCAAAGTCTTGTGTATGACATGCAAGGACTGGAAAGTATATGACGAGTGGTCAAAGACAAAGTACCTACATATACTGGAGAGAAAAGGAAGATAAGGCTGGCCAGATAATTCAGCGGATTAAGGTGCCTGCTCAGGCAGATGCAGGACCCAGGTTCAATCTCAGGTGTACAGTGCCAGCCCTGCCCCTGCAGCACATGAGAGGGCTAATGAGACTGGGTATGGTGGCACACACCTGTAATCCCAGCTGTTGGGAGGCTGAAAACAGGAGGATCACTGTGAGTCTGATCTGTGTATTGAGACCCTGCAGGCCCTGTCCTAAATATATAACAACAAAAAAGGAAGTGTAACACTTTCTTTAAAATATATTTTAATATATATTAAAATATCACATTGTGCCCCATTGTCATGTATATTTTCATAGTGTTAGGCATTAGTTAAGAAATTTTTAAAACTCATATATTAAGGGGTTTTTTTTAGATGACATGACTGTAACATCAAAACTTTGCCTGAGTTTCCAACTTGCTGGTCTCAAGACTGTAACACTGGCTCACTAGAATTTTCAAACCTGCCATATGCAGTTCTCATTCATCAACCCCTAATAGTGTCTGTGGCAGCTAACCCCTTATTACCAATCCTTCCCTACCCTTTAGCATTTTTGAACTGTATATATCAGTACAGTAGTGCATGGGTTCACGAGTGCTTCTATTTGTAAACAATTTGACTCACAAACAGAAGTGGTCAATAAAGTTGTGCTTCTGTTCGAAATGCTCACTCTGGTGACATACACAGTGGTGGCCATCCCCACTACATGAATGTGGCCATCTTTCCCTGGATCCTGGGAGGATGTAAGTTTGTGAAGCAAGGTACCACTATGTACACAGGACCCACCAAAACAAAGTATATACACTTCAGGGAAAGAAGAATAGTAACTGCCTGGAAGCTAAGGCCACCTCTCTAGCAACATGTGTAAGTAAGTCCAAAGGTAGCTTGTGTTCATCTCAATAAACTTAGCTCAATAAACTTAGTATTAAAATATTTATACTTTCTTGTTTTCCTGATGTGTGCGTACATTATTTTGCCAGACCATGTACTTACAGATGAAATTTATTTTTAAAGGATATATAGTTTTAAGTTGTACATACAATAAGTACAATTTATACAGTTGTATACAACATATACATCTATTTTATATTACTATATATAATATACATTTATTTATATACTTTGAATTTAATGATATAAATATAATTTTGAAATATAGTTTGCTATTAATCATGTAATTAATCATTATAACTAAACGTGTATGAGTAACTATGTATACAATTTAAACATATAATGTATTTTATATATTACATATTATGTAATATTTAAAAATCATGTAACTGTGTTTGTTATCAGCACATTATTCAGCAGTGCACAATACTAGTGCTCACTAAATAGCAACTCAGGAGATACAATTTATGCAATGAAGAATTGTCAGATGTTATTTTATTTTAAAAAATACTAGTAAACATTAGAAAAGTAAAGCAGCATTTCTGATGTTGAATAAATTCCAATTTGCTGCAAATAAAGACAGAGAATTAACAACATAAACATACTCAGTGTATCATTTCTGGCTCATTGAAAAGGAATTCAGGGAATTAATGCCTGTTTCTCTCCTAAATTGAGTTTATGGGATAAGATAAACTATGTTTTCTTTGTATTTGCTTTAGAAAATCATGTCAAAGTGTTTGTAAGTGGGCAAGCTCCAAATCTAAAACACGGACACATGTTTGAGAACATGAATGGCAGAGGAACTGTACGGCTCCAGGGCTTCTACTTGATGTGCCTCTTCCCTAGGGTTGTCCTAGTGATACCTTTAAACAAGAATGCTCTAATAACAAGAAGAGCCCCTCAAATCAGTAACAAAATTTTTCTGGGATATATCCTCCCTCTGTTTTTCCATTTGTGCAGGGGACATTTTTAATTTATAATCAGTCCCAGTATCCCAGTGTCCATTCCTGGGGACAGACCAGAGAAGAAAAATAGAAGTTCACCTTTAGGTCACTGCCATTCAATTTGCTGTGCCAAACTGAAAGCCAAAGTCATTAAATATGAAAATCCACTCATTGTCTCAGCCCTGATTGTGTTCTGTCTTTCAGACCAGGCTTGTGACAGTCGTAGCAACCTAATCAGGCGGATGTGCACCGGACCGCAGCCTTTGTATGGTGCCTTTAATGGAGAAAAGTTTTGTTGAAAATATGTGCGATTAAAGCCTTCAACTATTATCTCTAATTGAACAGACATGAAAGGGGGCCACTTTGTCAGCCCAGATCAGCCTGTCTCATGCCTATTAAAGACATATTCAGCCCTTGCTGAATTAATCTATCATTGCCTCTTGTCTTTGGTTACCATAACATGTTGTTGGAAGGCTGTGCAAAATCTGAGTAACTATTTGAAACCCAGCTCCAGTAATCCTCTAGACATGGGTGTAAGAGAGGAGGGGAAAGCTATTTGGTTCATAATTGAATGTGTTGTGTTGTTTGCATTAGTATTAAATAGTGGTTCTTTATTTTAATGAGCTTCTATCAGAGTGATGCGTTACCTTAACATCATTAATTACTCAGCAAGATTCGTAGAAATTCCTGCATCTAACCCTAACTACAGCACACAGGCAACACTATGACTCCAACTTCATGTTGGGGTTTGTGTGTATCTGTGTGTGTATGGGTGGGGGAGATGGACAGAGACAGACAGAGACACAAAGACAGAGACACAGAAGCAGAGAAAGACAGAGACAGAGACAGAGAGAAATAGAAGAATAACATAATATCCAAAGTAAAAATAAGTCAGTATTTGTCAGAAGTGTGCAGCTGTCGTGATCTATATAATTTATGCAGAATACAGCTGGGCAATACAGATACTGTAGAACACAGCCTAGTCCTGAAGTGACATTCGTGCTGGAGGAATGGCCTCTGCCAAGAGAGAAATACTGAGTTACAATTGGGTAGGCTATGAAGGATTTGCATAGAGACTCTATAGCTGCATCTAAAAACGTACAAAGAAAGCATTAAATATAGCATTCAGTACAGGCAGGAGAAGATTGTATTTCACAAGTCAATAAATTATTTAAAGGACTTTTCATAAATAACATTTATGAGTAATTGGAAATTAGAAAATTTACACATAGCAAATTAAAATTGTGAAGGAAATAAGATAATTTCATTCTCTCTTTTCTCTCCCTTCTTCCTTTCTTCCTTCCTTCCTTCCTTCCTTCCTTCCTTCTTTCCTTCTTCCCTTCCTTCTTTCCCTCTCTTTTTTTCTTTGACACAGAATCTCGCTATGTAGCCCAGGCTGACCCGACCCTCAGTGTTCCTCAGCATCCTGAGTGCTGGGAATACAGGCCTGTGCCTTCATGCCTACCACTTTCTAGATGCAGTGAAATGTTTTTTTGGGTTTTTTTTTGACAAATCTAGTCTTCTGTGGGCTTTATTTTTATAATTAGTTAGATATTTATTTACAAAATACTGAAGTTAAATCTACACAGCACAAATATTTAAAAATACATTTTAGAATGGCTAAGGGTTTATTCTTATATTATTAAACTATAAATATATAATGGTAAATATAATATAAAAATTAATTTTGGGGAATAAGAAATTTACAATGGGTTTCAAATTTCTAATATGAATTATTTCCAGATTTATCACTATGAAACTTCAAATTTCTATGTGTAAAGAATGGAGTATAAGAAAATGAAAAAGAAAGAAAATCATTGGGTGAATCTTATAGAACAAAATTATTTGACTACAATAGGTGCAAATATCTAACATTAAGCAAAAAAGGACACTAAGTTTAAAAGAATAAATAAAATTGTGAATTGGTGTTCATAAAAAAATAAATATCTCATGTAAACTTTGCCACAAGGCAAACAGAAAAATGAGTAAAAGAACTTAAATACCCCTTTCCCCTCCAAACAGTGCCAAGAAATCCAATTTATTGTATCCCTTCTCAAAAGAGTATGAGGATGAAAGTGTTTTATTATATCCTAGTGCCACAGAATTTGGCAGCATTTATACATCTGCTCACAAAATGAATCTTTTCACTGTTGCATGAATTCAAGCTAACTATCCCATGAAAATAAAACCCTATATAGGTCATAGCCGTATTGCTAATATTTATGACCCCTTATAAAAAACCTAAAACCGCATCAATCAGAGTGAATCACATCTTCACATGTCTCTAAGAGTAAATATTTCAACCTGCCTTATCTTGAGCAGTGTACCACACTGGCTAGGTGATCAAGCTCTCAAGTAAGCATGTGTTCTAATTCTGTATTCACAAATTCTTTTCTTTCTCAGTTTAGAAAAAAAGCCTTATTTTTATTTTATTCATTTATCTTTAAATTAAAATTAGTTTGACAAAATGCCTACCGAAAATTCTTCCTTATTGTAAACACTAAGTGAAAAATCTAGAGAGCACTACAGTGGCATATGCATTATTCAATGCTATCTTGCAATTTTTCATATATTATTTGCTCAAATCAATGTTTGGCTTTGAATTATTGTACAAATACTCTTTCTATTGAATCACACATCCTTTGCTAGTTACCCCGAGTATTTAGCTGAAATGCTGCTTCCACCAGAAATATTTATTTGAAGCACAAAGCTAGAGTCAAATGCACATATTCAAAGATTTCAGTTTACTCTATTTCATATCAGAACCTGATTTTCCTGGAACAATGGAATTATTCTGATTTTTCCACTAGGAGGAAAATTATTAAATACATTATTGTTAAAATCATAACCTCTGGTGTAAAAATTATTAGCTCTGGCTCTTTCCGACTCTATAGACTTTACTGAACAATATCTCTCATATACAGAGATTCTTCTTTGAGAATACACTAATGTAATTTATATAGACACCTTAGCCCCTATCATCAATTAGAACAAGCCTGTGATAAACTATGCTTGTATTATCCATCTACTTAAATCAGTGTCCAGTACAGAAGAGTCACTTGAAAAACTTGTATACATAGCACAAGAATTATCTTCCATTATATAACAATGTACTCTTAACCAAATAAAAATAACTTAGTTGTTCTTATCTTTGAATATGCTCAAAAGTTTTTAATAAATACCTTAATATGTATAATTTCTACAGTTAAGAACTATTAAGACAGCAGAAAATAGAAATTTCAAGTATTATCAGAAACATCTGCAATGGCACAATTTTCATATATTTTTACATACTACCAAAGAGTATGGAAAATGACCTTGTCAATCTGGGGCAACATATGTATGAATTTTTTAAATGTACATATACTCTACTTTAGTAATTCATTTAAAAAACTTCATAAAAATGAAACAGGTAAATAAAGGTTCACAGGCAATCATTTCAATGCATCATTAGTAAAAAATTAGAAGCTACTTAATTTAGGCCTATATCCAATTTACTATGATAAATTAACCTATGGGCTGTATATAGCTTTCCAATAATTTGAATTAGAACTCATATCACCCTTGTGAAAATAATTAGGGCTCTTAAGACCATGTCCCTGAAGCACAGCTTTTGTGTCCTCAAGACTCTTGCCATGTTAAGGGAACATCATAAGTTGACAGGACCTAGAATATAAAGACAAGTATTATCTGAGGGACACAGGGATGTCTGCAGATGGGTCATGGCTGTAAGAATTGTCCTGCCTATATGCTAAATTGTCCTGCCTGTACGCTTAATTGTCATGCCTGTATGTCTACAGTAGTTTTATACAAAATAGACACAAATGTTTGCATAAGTATCAAGGTACTTCCAGAGAATGACTCATTTATGCAAAACTAAAAATAAATGAGCTACTAGTCTATGAAAAGCAAGGAGGAACCTTACATGCATGGTAATAAGTAAAACAAGCTGATCTGAGAAGCCTTTATACTGTGTGATTTCTGGAAAGGACAAAACTATGGACAGAGCAAAAAGTTAAGTAGTTTTTAGAAACTTGCAAGAAGAAGAGGGATGGATAGGTACAGCACAGAATATTTTTAGGGTAGGAAAACTATTCTGCACAACATTAGAATGAGAAATGTGTACACCATTCATTTTTCAAAACTTGTAGAATGTGCTACACCATTAGTGGTCCTGTCTGTTCAATCGGAAGAAAATAAATGCAACTGAAGTAGCTGACAAGAAGAAGATGGCTAAGTCTTGGGTGACTGAAGACAGTGTGTTCTATGTAGCAAAACAGTAAAAATTCTTGTAGAACCTACTGGAATTGGTAGGTGAGTATAGAAACTCTACAGGTATTTGTGTGTGTGTGTGTGTGTGTGTACATGCGTATGTTTGTTTATATCATAATTTACTAGCATTAAAAATAGTTTTAACTTCTATTTATTTATAATAGGTTAAATATAGCCTAAGGTTAACTATAATTAAAGAATAAAAGCATAGGCTCATAGCTTAAAAAACTTTAAAATATTTTGTATGTATCGTAAGAAAGATACAGAATACTTGGAAACTACAGTATGTTCATATATGTGCTACATTTCTATTCATATGTGTATATTACACATTTTGCATATGCACTAAAATACATATTTACTACATATTATATTTATACTCAATATCCAACAAAACCATTAGTGAATATGTGAAAAAAGAGAAATATATCTGTTGACAGAAAAAAACAGTATAGACCCTAAAGTAAATCACTTATGGATTTATATGAAGAACTTAACACACAAGAATCTTGTGGAAAATGTTACAAAAATAACTTTTAAAACATGGTCGTAAGAGAAAAAAGGAGTGAAACTCTGGAGGAAAAATATGGAAATGATAAAAAAAATATTAAAATGAAAGTGAGATTTGGAAACCAGAGCAGCATGGCGGGATTCTGTCCACAAATCCTGTCTCCTCACAGTGGGCAGCTCCTGATGTCTCTGCGTGGCTCTCAGGTTCCTGAGCTTTCCATGGGGGATCTGCTGCTCATGGGCTGATGAAGGAAGGGGTCAGCCAAACACACCCCAGGGTTTATGTGCATAGCTGCTGAGTGTCTATCACCTGTACTTTGTTGCTTTTCATGCATTCCCTTCCTTAATTTCCAAACACTAGGATTTTTTTATTATTACATGTTTGCAGTTCCTAATGACTACATTCACTACAGGGCCTTGGCACATGTACCAAGCATATCCTATGTACTTTTCTCTCCCTGTCCCTTGAACTGCAATATCTTTTAAAATTTTTACCAGCATCAGTTTCATTTATTTCTCTTATAAAATTTTATCAAAGTAATTATCATACACAGAGTATCAGCTAGACTAACAAGGCAAAAAAAAAAAATACATCAGACAAATCTACTAAATCAAGGTACACATTGACCTTGCTGGACTATAATATTTTTTTCTTCCTACCTTTTTTTTTGCACCTGCATGTTGAATTTCTCATTTAGAGAAACCATGCAGTAGTTCACTGGTGTGCCTGAGATACTTTACTTTGCATGGCCTCAAGGTTCACCCAGCTTCTCACAATGACTGAAGTTTATCCTTCTTTATGGCAAGGAGTACTGCACTGTGCATGAATACCAAGCATTCTGTGTCCATTCACCTGCTGGTGGGCATATAGGCTGCTTCCAAGATTTAGCCCTTCTGAGTGGTGCTGCTAGAAACATGGGTGCACGTGGAGCACTGGAATGCGAGGATGCTAACTCCTTTGGGAAGATACCTCGTTGGGGAGTAGCTGGATCCAGTGAAATTTATCTTTTTAGGATTTTGAAGATCTCTGTACTGATTTTCACAGCAGTCGTACCAGTTTAAATTTCCATCAATCAATGATAAAGAATAATATTCCTTTCCTACTGACTCATATTTAAATATTAATTCCTTACTAGAATTTTTCATTTTCAGTGTTGTATTCCATGTTCCCACTAGTATTTGTGTTTTTTATGATATCTTTTACTGAATAAATGTATATGTTATTTGTTTATCTATTATTTTAATGAACTTAGCTTTTCATTGTATTTTATTTTATTTTAATTACTAGTCTTTTAATCTACTATTCTTTTAAATGTCTCTATTCTTTTTTTTGTGCAGAGTTTCACTATGCAGCTTAAACTCGTAGTGATTCTCCTGTTTCTAGCCTCCCCAGTGCTGGGATTACAGGCACACACCACTATGCCCAGACTCAATCGCTGGCTCAGTGCACCTGGACACAGGGTCCGTATGGCATGTGGTCCCAGGAATCAGACCCCGGACCCTGAGCTTGCCTAAGCAGGCACTTTAGTCCACTACGCTATGTGGATGGCCCTTCAGATATTATTTTTAAGAATCAAATCCTTGAAATATGCTATGGAATAATATTTTGAACATGTGGAGTACAACTGCATTACATTTACTATCCTTCTTGGGAAATTTTCAATTTTAATATTATTGAATTTTTTAGTCTATAAACTTGATCTATCTCCGTAACTATTGTGGTCTTTTGAAAAAAAAAATTTTTTCTCTTGGAAATTATTTCCTGAAGTGAAATTTGCTGCTGTGGACTCCTTGTATCCAGACCAGCTCAGTGCACTTCGCATCACGTGTATCTTCCATCATGCTTCTTTCTGAATCTGAATGCTCTCTGCTAAGATATCTGTATCATCATTTCCTACTCTGTCTTGAAAATATTATTATTTTTTTTGGTGGAACCAGGGATTGAACTCAGGCCCTTGCACTTGTCAGGGGAGTGCTTATTCCACTGAGCCATTTCCCCTGCCCCAAAAATATTATTATATATGCTTATTTCTCACACTATCTTTGTAGGTCACTCAGAGAGAGGGAATATGCTTTATGCAATCTTGAACCCAACATACTGTAGTCTTCATATTAGATTCTCAGTAAATGTATGTTTATTAAAATGTAACAAATAGTCATATGGAAATGCTTACTTATGATAAAAACATTTAAATTAAATTTCATAAATAATTATTGAATGCATGACATACTCCAAAAATGTTACTGGAATTTTAAATAAATTTTTTTGTATCCCCCCCATCTTCCTTTCCTCTCATCCTTTATTCAATCCACTAGCAGATTGTGTTGGCTCAGTTTTTTGGCCGTTCAAGCTGCTGTAACAAAGTGTCTTATTATTTATGAGCAGAATTATTTATGAACAAAGATTAACTATTCAGAGCGATGGCGGCTGTGAGGCCCAGGGTCCGGCCAACAGCGATGTGATGTCTGGGATGACGCTCAGAGAGGCGACCTCCTGCGTGTCCTCACAGGGCACGAGGGGGAAAGAGCTTACTGGAGCCTTTTCTTTGCCCAAGGGCTAACCGCATTCATGAGGATGAAGCCTGCAGAAGTTACTAGGCTTCACCACTTAAAACCATCATAAGGGGTGGTCAGCTCCAACACATGAATTTTAGGAGGACGCCGTAATTCGAACTACAGAATATTCTCTGCTCAAAACACTCTCAGGAGTTTTTGATGACATCTCAGCCAAGTCCCAAGACAAGAGTCTACATGTCACCAGATGACTTGGCGTTTTCTTATCTCTCCAAACTTATCTACTGGCTTCAGCACCATTATTACTTTTTTAAACTACACCTATTCCCCATATTTTCCTAGAACAAAACTTGGCATAATCTTTGTGTAGCTCCTGCTAATTGGCTTCTTCCTAGACATTCAAATACATGCAACTCTTTCCTCTGTTAAGTCTTGCTTAAATGTCATATTTTTGAAATTGTTTTTCAAGCAAAATGTCACTGTTCCATCGCACTCCGTTTTAACTTAATCTTTATGCCATTTCCTGCTTATTCTATTTTTTGCTGCTTTTATTTATAACATTTAAAACTACCACACATCAGGTTTTTCTGACTATTTAATATGTATAAGACTGTATCAATATATACTTTTGGTAAATTTTACTTATTCATATCATCTAGGGTCTACCTTTTCTCATTTTATAAAGTAAATTCCAACAGTGAAAATTTTTTTCTATTTTATTTCTGTATCCCTTGTGCTAAGAACAGTCATCTACCACAAGATAGAAACTTGAAAATTAAGCTGAAGTTTTAACAAAATTGTCTGAATAAAATTAAATATTAAGTATGAAATTACATGGAATACTTAAATAATTTTATGCATGATCCACATCTTTTAGCTACTTTATGGCATGTATTAACTATCCTATAAAGTTTGAATAATCAATAAAACAATAAAGAACACTGATTTATAAAAGAACTAATCAATAGAAAGTGACTTTTTAATTTTTATGTTAATTGATTTGTAACCAATTTATCAAACCAGATTCCTGAGGAAATGGGTAGATAACTCTTGAGAGCACTTAGAACATTCTACAGATGAGTACTACATGTTCAATGTTGTGGTCCTTTTTCTAATGCTGCATGTGCTTGAAAAGGGATTTCTCATTAACAGTCATCATATTTCATATGCACAGTTTGAAACCCATTAACTGTGACCTTGTAAGGAGGAAACATGGGAACAGTAGGTAGCGTGATGGAATCCTTCTTTGGTAGCACAGTTGGTGCTCAGATCAGATTTCTAGGTCATTAATAGCAAATGTTGTACTGTCCATCCTTTAATTATTTTAAAACAAATTCTAGTGGAAGCAAATTTTGAGGGCCAGTTTAAACATGTTTGATAAATCATCACTGGCAACATATAGAAAAGAAAACACATAAGATTACAGCAAAACCAATCCAGAATATAAATTGTTATAACATGAACTACCACAAATTTATGAGATTAAACTAAACTTTGTCATTTCTTCAGTGTATATAATTTATATTGCTTATTTTGGAGATGGATCTGTTAGTTGCATATGTGTCACTGAAGTGACTGTGACTCACTAAAAAAAACAGCTGTCCAGCGTGACATCCTTTGGCTGACTCATGTGTTTGGAAACTGCTGGAAACTGGCTGAGGCAGTTGGGTTTTTCCTCCACATTCTCTCAACCCCATGAGCTTTGACTTCTAGATAGCTCGCAAGAGTATTCTGTTATGACGAACACTCCAAATTGCATGTGGTCCAGAACTCATGTATGGTCTCTACCACTATTTGTAGGTCATACAGGCTCATGAGGGCTGCCTAGATCTGAAGGGCAGACAAGCAGCTCTATAATGATAAAAGTTCTGCAAGAATCCACCACTGTATTTAACTTATTTTTGTGCCATTAGATTAGTTCATCTAATTTCATAAGTGTTAAATTATAGAAGCAAGATGTAAATATTGCAACATTAAGATTTATAGAAGGCTGCTGATGAAAGGAATTAAAGAAAGATTGGAGATGGTCCATATAAGAACCAAACTTTGGAGCCAGTGAGATATCTCAGTGGCTTAAGCTCCTACCTGGCAAAGTTAAAGTCATGAATTCAATCCCTGGTACCAAAAACAAAGAAAGAAGAGAGGGAATCAAATGTGATGCTCAATTTTATAGCTTATTTTTCAATAGACACTTCATTGTATGATGTATTTTTATTGAGCAAAAGTAAAACTTAAATAAAATTTTTGGCCTAATCAATGTGAGTGTAAAACTAGTTATCTGTGCAGTAAATTGTAGGTGTAATTGAAGTTCCCTTAGCTAAGAAATTAGCACAACATAAAAGTGTGTCATGTAAACACTGACCACATTGATTTTGCAATTCTTTCGAGAAGACAGTACTATAAACTTTATTGAGGGGCTCAAACTTCCCTCTTGAAAAGCAGAATGCTTAGGTATGCCATGAGTAGTGTATCAACCAGAGCATTAGATACTGGAATTAACATTATGCCAGAAGAAAGACAGAATAGAAAACATAATACCAAGTCAACTCTTTCAAGTTAGGTTGGAAAAGAAGAAAGGCTCAAAGAAAATGCCTAAGAATTGAGGAGCTCTGATATATAATCTTATTATACACAGAGGGAAACCAAAGCTCCTGTAGACTAAAACTTAAGTATTTTTAATGGTTTTGTTGACAAAGGTGCCAAAATATGTAGTTGTCATCTTCAAAATTTAAGCATGGATTACAATGAGTGCGCAAAGCATCCTCAAACAGTGGCGTCAGGTTTTATTCGCCTACGTCTAGATTCACTGCAGAACAGATCACTGGACCTAATCTCAGACTTAGCTCTGGTTTCCAGGCCTCGTGCTGAGTCACAGCGCTCCAACACCACACATTACAGGCCAGGCATGGCAGATATTCCTGCCACCTGCTCTAACATCACTACTGCCCCTAGAAATTCTATTGTTAAACCATACAATGTCTTTTCTACTTCACAATGCTTGTAATTCCATGTGTAGGTGTCTGGGCTTACTTGGAAACCCCATATAATCACCTTAGGCACCTGAAAATGTGGGAAGAAAGTAGTTCACATTCAGGATAGCAGAAGTGATAAATATGGGTTCCAGGGAATGTGATTGCCACTGCCGGGATGGAATGCTAATTCTCTGTACCTTGCTTACTTAGTTCATTGGAGGAGTTCTGGGAAAACTGAAGTTACTGTACTACAGTATAGGAGACAGGAGACTCTGAAGGATAGGTAGCCGGACCTTGACTGATAACTCTTCCCCACTGTACGTGACGTTAAAGACAAGTATTCCAAATATTTGGTCTAAAGATCTAATTTCATTCTCCTCTTAGTATTTAGTTCAATTTATTTATTTATTCATTCATTCATTCATTCATTCATTCATTCATTCATTCATGTGTTAGGTACAGGGTCTCACTATACAGCTCAGACTCATAGTGATCCTCTTCTTTTCAGCCTTCCCAGCACTAGGATTACAGATGTGTGCCACCACACCTAGGCTCTGTCAAGAGTCAGCACACCCCAGGGGCAGGGCCGTCATGGCATGTAAGAACAGGGATTGAACCCTCACCCCTGCACTTGCCAAAGCAGGCACTTAGTCATCTGAGCTATTTCACCAGCCCTTCTTTCAATTTTATTAACACTGAATCTTAGAAAGTTTCAGTTTAAGTGTTCTAAGTTGCACTATGCCATCTTAATTCTAAAAGAGAAGGAGATTCTGAGAACTGATGTGAGGCTGATAATTAGGGCAAATAGTAAGAGGAGACAATACTCAGATGGTAAAACTCAGGAGAACAAGATTCAGATACCATTTGAAAATTTGTAAATTTTGATACAAAATAAATATGATAACTTTAGTACACATGGTTGCACAGATTAGTTGAATAATATCATGTCAGCATTTAAGATATGAGTTAGGATGATAACATGAGTAAAGGACAAAAGGTTTCAAATATTATATAATTTGAAGGAAAATGGTGATTGGTAATTGAATAATTACAGGTATAGTGATATATTTGCTTCCAGGACAAATGAAAACATAAAATTGTATGGTGAAAAGACAGGCACATTCACAAAGATCTTGACTGAAGGAAATAAAAATTATTTTGAATATTTTACATTTGTGGTTTTAGTAAAATATTTAATGATTCTAATAAACAGTCAATAACAAGGAGACAAAAAAATTTTAGATATGCAGTATAGTGTCATTCTACAAATATAAAAACATAAACGATCTTGATGAGAATATGATAAAATGTGAAACACCCAGAGATTTTTTAAATAAATATTACAATGAAGATTAGAATCTTTAAAATATATACATATCTATTTTTAATCTAATTCCCAAGTGCAAGTTTTATAATCTAGAAAACAAAGGCATATTTTATTGACTAATACCTTAAATAAAATTTGTATAATGAGAAATCAATAAATATCAGAGAAGCCTTTACATGCAGTGTGTTCTCACATACCTATTAAAACAGGCATATTAATACTTAAGAACACTTCGATCTTTGAAAAATAATTTTTAATAAAAAATGTTGACATAATCAACTAGAAGTTTGAGTTATGAAATAGCTGGTAATTTTTGTACTATGAATAATGGTCAATGTCAAACAAAATTCATTTGGGAAAATTGTTGAAATGGAATGTTCATCCATCTTCACACGGTCCAGATCTCAAGGTATAATATGCATGTACCAATTTTCCAAAACAAGTGAAAATGTAGCATATGTTATAATTATACCATATATTGCACATTAATTAATAAAAGAATAATATCAAATGTCTTTTTCAAATCAAACATCAGTTTATAATTCAGAATGGCTGGAAAAGGTCTTTGATTTTGGAAAACACGCTCGCACTGAGCACGTGTGTCCACAGACACCGTGAATGCATGTGCTCTCCCCTCCTAATGCCAACTTCTCTCCGTGATCTACACTCATGACGGCAGTGGACTTCGCAGTCTGCTGAGCTTTTAAATCGAAACCATTTCTTTTTAGGCATCCTTACTCTGCAATTCTCTATCTCACAGAATCTTTTCTTTTTCCTTATATGGATGAATAACTTTCTTTGTGCTCATCAATGTAAATGTTTTTTCCTCATTGTTTTCCTCTTATCACAAGCCCTAAGAAAAGCCCACTCACTCAGCCTCTGTTCCACCACACAATACTCTGTCACATGTGCTCATGTTTTCCCACTAAAAACACTCTTACAGGGCTCCTATGGAGGATTACAGTTTCTGGCTTATATATTTCGCTTCTCTAACGTGATACAATTGAGACCATAAGTAGGTTAACTGTTATTTAAACATTCACATTTCATTATTTTGAGAGAGGTATATTTGGAAAACTATTACAAAATTAAAAAATTTAATGTATTCATAAAATTATTACAAGAAAGAAAAAAGCAAAATGTAATTTTCCATACATAAGGAACTGTAGACAGAGAAATGTGATTCGGTAAATTCTTACCAACTAAGAGAAGAGAGCTCATTTTAGCCTGAAATAATAACTTCTGCCAAAATTACCAGCATTCTGTAATTTACATGTGTGAAATGATTAAGAGAGAATGTCTGGCACTTGCATGCAGAATTGAGGGTGGCTGCAAATACCTATGATATCTTCCTGGTAAACATCTACTTTGACATCCATTCTGACTGGCCTTATGTGCTCATAACTCAGGTGACAATGGTACACTTTCTGCCATGTGATCTTCTTCTCTAAGTGACTAAAAATGGGAAAAATAAATTTCAGTATTATAAGCAATCAAAATTCATTGCTGCCTAGAGACATTTGAGATAGGAAATCATTTCATATATGTTTTTCAAATCTTCCATGCCCAATGTTCCTAGTAGCATCATTCATGATAGACACCTTGTGCAACCAATGCAATTGTCTAGTGATGTATGAACAGGTAAGGGAATTTATTATTTATTCAGAAAGAAGGGAATGCTGTCACTCTACTAGGTGGATGAATAGAGAGGAGAAATAGACATTCTGCTAAAGGAAATTAGCCAGCCAGGAAAGCCAGTGCTGTGTGATTCCTTTTATATTATTTACTTAGAATAATCAAAGCCACAAAGACAGAAAATGATGACTGTCACAGAGCAGTGGAAGAAGTTATAATTTTATGCATATAAGTTTCAGTTTTGTGAAAGAAGGTAAGAGCTGGATGGTGGTAATGCCAGCACAATGCTCTGAATATACATAATATCACTGAGTTATGCACTTAAAAGTGGTTAAGATGGTAAATTTATGTCAAATGGTACTTTATAAATGCTATGTGTATTCCCAGACATAAAAATGATTGGAAAATATACGACCACTTACCAAATCCCTGGGAGTGAGACCGCTTCCACACACAACTTTAGGAGGAAATGGTGCCCCAGAGAATGTACTGCACAACCACAGAGCAAGCATAATGACTTCTGAGCCCTTCCCAAAGGGAGCCTAGGGGCCTCCTGCTGGGGTGTATTGTTTGTCTGGGAAACAGAGCAATGGACATTTGATAACTGTTGTACTGGCAACAGAATCTGACATAATATTAATGCTTAAAATTTCATAGCACTATCACATGTGCAGAATATAGGAAGCATGGGAAACAAAAATGTGGCTGCCACACAGCCCAGCACACTGAAGAGCCTGTGGGCTCATTCTGTGGTTATTTTGAAGGACTAAACGTATTATTGTATTGAAATCTTTGACAGTAGCAACGTCCTTCGTACTGGGAGCTTGGCTAATATGACTGTTACAGTGACAGAGGCCACAGGAAAACTGCTGAAGTGGCAACACTATGCTCAAGGTAGTAAATTAAACAGTTGAAATAGTGTAACTTAGTAAACAGTCCTAAGGGGAGGTGAATGGCACAGTTTAAGAAACTTAGGGTATGCCTACATACTATGCCTACATAGTAGGCACTTGAGGGAATATTATTCTTTTAGGGAATAAAGACTTTTATTGTTTTACAAAGATAAGCCACTATGACCAATAGAAATGGAAGCTGAGGATGAAGTTGCTTGGAAGAAATATTGGACAAAAAAAAGTTGCCCCCCCCAAAAAAAAAATGCCCAGTAATTAAGGCTCACAATGGAGCCTGAATTTCATTCTCTTTCCTTCTGTCTTCTAATTTCCCTTAGAAAATGTGGCCACTAGAAACCTATAGATGTTCATTTAAAATGTGTATGGAGAAGTCAGTCCATTCAGCACCAGTGTTGGCCTGTGGCAACTCTTCAAAGCCCTTCAGAAAAGCAGTTGCCTTGAGCTGCAGCAGTTTCAAAAACTCCTGAAGTTGTTTGCCTAAGGTCTATTCTTCACAGTGACATCCAGACACAAGTAGGCATAGCAGCAATACAGAGGCGTGCCAGAGTCTTCAAACTACTTCTTATTTTTAGGCCTTTGTCTTTCACAGATGCAAGATCAACACTGCTATCTGAAGTGTTTCCCAGAGGAATTCTGCTTTCTCTTCCTTAATTATTAACAAATGTTTCTCAAGTAAACTTCTTGATTTCTAAGTACATCCTACCACACGCCGCTACCTACACTAAATAGTATTGTAGTTGCTACTCAGTATCTTTGTGTCTGTTGAGACATCTTGATTTGTACATGTTTAAGTTTTAGGAATTATATTTTGATATTGTTACGCATATTGAAATGATTATTACACTGCAGCAAGCTAGCCTCCCCATCATTATCTGTGATAACCATGTGCGTATGTGTATGTATGTATGTGTATGTGTGTAGGAAAAGTACTAAAGTTACTCTCAACAAATGTTTAATGTACAGTAAAATATTACTATCTACAGTCCTCACGTTAACATTAGAACTCTAGATTCATTCACCCTACATAACTAAAAGTTATAAATGTTCATTTACTTCTCCACATCTCTCTGCTGCCCATTTCTTATCACTACAATGTACTATGTATTTGATTTTTTAAAGTTCTGCATTTAAGTGAGATCACATAGAACATTTCTTTGGTCCCCGAGCTTTAACTACATGGTTAGAAATGCTGTCCTTCTTTCTCTGCTAAGTCTGGATGATAGTTCATTGTATACAGATACCAAAATTTCTTTGGCTACTTACCCATAAGTAGACATGTATGGTGTCTCTATATTTTGGCTAATGTACATAGTACTATACTAAATTTAGAAGCAGAGCTATTTCTACAAGAATCTGACTTAACCTTTTTATTGATATATGTGTACCCACAGAGACTAATGGGAACGCGATGCTGCTATTTTTAAGTTTCTGAGAAGCTTCTGTATGGCCTCCCCCAGTGGCGCAATCAATTCACACCTTCAACAGCAATTTGTAAACAACTCCTCCACCTCTTAGCCAACACTTTTATGTCATGGTCCAAATAATAAGCCTGAAGTGATTCATAATTAGGGTTTTCTTTTACAGACCCAGATTGCTAGTGACACTGAACACTATTTTCTTTATCTTTAGCTATTTGTATATCTGTTTTCTTTTTTAATTTTTGTTTATTTGGTCCAGGGTCTTGCTATGCAGTTCAAACTCACAGCAATTCTCCTGGCTCAGCCTCCCTAGTGCTGGGGTTGTAGGTGTTTGCCACTAGCCCCAGGATTCCAAGGCCAGCATAGCATGTGGTACAGGACTCGAACCCTTGCACTTGCCAGGTAGGTACTTAGACTACTGACCTATTTCCCCAGCCCTGTATGTCTGGTATTGACACTCAAATTTTGTGTTGGGTTTAATTGTTTCTTACTATTGAGCTATATGAGGAACATATTCACGATAGATGATTTTTTCAATATATAGCTTATAAATATTTTTCTCACATAGTGAAGTTGTCTGTCTTTTCCAGTGCTTTTGTTTGCTGTGCAGAAATGTTTGAGTGTAGTACTGACTCCCTTTTCCTTTTGTTTCCCAGGTTTCTGGTATATGCAAATAGTATAATCAGCATCGAAAAGTTTTTCATGGCTGTTTTTTCTTGGAATTTTGATTTTTAGTTTTATGTTTTGGACTTCCATCTTGGCTGAGTGGATCCTTCCTCTGTTGTTAAAATGCGTTTTGTGAGGCGACACCCCATTTGATTTTTTTTTTTTTTTTTTGCATGTACATACGCAATTTTCCAAGCTCCCTTCCCTGAAAATTGGCCTTTCCCCTAGTGTCTTTCTCGTGGCCCTACCCAAAACTAACTTACCGTTTAATTTAGCATTCATTTCTGAGCTCTGCATTCTGTCCTCCACGTATATGTGCTTACTGTTATGCTACCACTGTATTATTATGATGACTGCAGAATTATAATATAATTTGAATTCAAGGAGATCGACACCCTGAATTTTGGTTTTATTTCTCAAAATTGTTTGCTTACTTATGGTCTTTTGTTGTCTGTGAATAACTCAGACTTATCTCTGGGAGGCAAGGTTGTTTTAGCATATGCTAATCACCAGATGGGCATATTAGCATATGTTAATATTAACATTATATTAACACACTAACAGAATAAAAGATTGAAAATAGCTAATTTCCATAGCTAGCTTTGATAAAGTTCAGCATATTTTCACAACAATTACTCTCAACAAAATAGGTATAAAGGAAATTTTGTTAAAATCCAAACCAGTTACTGAAATAGTTATTTATGAAAAGGTATATCATGATCAGTGGAGGAAATCTGAAAGTTTTTCCTCTAATGCTTTGTACATGGCATTTTCATCACTTCTGCTTTTGAAAGTAACAAAGATATTACAAAAACATATAAATAAATAAATAAGGTATAAGTTAGAAAGGAAGAAGGAAAGTACAGAAGACATGATCTTGTGCACATGCATGCTAATAAGTACCCTACCAATGAATTTAGTTAGGGAGTTAACAGGGCTGGAATCAATGCATGAAAGCCAGTTTAGTTTCTTGTGTTGAAACTACATATCCAAAACAGAAATGAAGTAAACAATCCCACTTATTTTAAATGAGGAATAAATATGACCAAGGAAATGAATACTTAAACAGTAAAAACTATTAAATACTAATGAAAGAAATAAATTAATTGCAATATGATAGTAGTTTAACAGAATTAACGTTACAATGTTCAAACAACCCAAAGCAATACATAGATTGAATATCCCCTACTGAAATTACACCATTAATTTTCATAAAACTTGAAAACTATGACTGACTCTTGTATAAAATCATTTCAGAAATATTCCCGGTTAGGGCCAGCCAAATAGCTCAGCAGATTAAAGTGCCTGTAAGCAGGTGCAGAGTACAGGAGTTCAACCACGGAACCTGCTGTACTGGCCCTGCCCCGGGGGCGCACTAAACCAGCAATTGAGACTGGGCATGCTGGTGCTCACCTGTAATCCCACCTGTAAACAGGTGGATCACTATGAGTCTTATCTAGTAGAGAGACCCTGAACACCCTGTAGACCCTTCCCTAAAATACAAAAAGAAAAAAAAAAGAAATATTCTAGGTATAAATTCAGTCCTCTGATGTGGTTTTTAAATTCAATTAATGTCTTCCCAGTATGTAGTGTAGTTTTATGTGCTTCTCTGTATAGAGTAAAATAAGGAAGTGTGTTAAACACCTGGGCACTCATGGTATATTTTCAAGCCTCTGTTTTGATTGTATTGAAGAAATTAATATTAAAGTTACTGTGTATATATTAAGAAATAAGTAGCAAAAGTCATGAAATTATAAGACCAAAACATGAGCCGAGGAGAAACATTCTTTTGCACCAAAGTGATTGAGGTCTGGAAAATTCATTTCCCTGCCTTCAGGATATGTCAGGTGATCACAGTTCAGTCTTAAAGGACACTTTAGTGGAGCTGTCTGAACATGTATGTACTATATATAAAACCCAAGGTGTTTTGCTGGCTATACAAAAATTCTAACCTCAAAGTCCTCACTTCCTGCAATATATTGTAATCACTCAATCCTGTAATGTTTTTTAGAGTCTATGATTTCTTTAAATTTTTTTCTACCTAGAGTACTATTCCACTAGGGCTTGGTGGAAAAGTGCTTTTACTGCCTGTGGCTTGATTTTCTGAAACTTGGGAATATTCAGAGAATAAATCAGTACAAAGAATCATGTGCAGCTGGGCATGGTGGCGCATGCCTGTAATCCCAGCACTCGGGAGGTTGAGGCAGGAGGATTGTTGTGAGCTGAGACCAGCCTGAGCTACAAAGTGAGCTTAAGGCCAGCCTGAACTGCATAGTGAGACCCTGTCTCAAAAAGACAGGAAAAAAAAAAAAAGAATCATGTGTACTAGCTGTGTCGAGACTGAGACGAACCTCAGGATGCCCAGCAGCAGTCACTCACTGTCTCCCAAAGCTATGGAAAAGCCAGGTTCCACATTATTTCCTGATGCTGCAAGAATCCCCGGGGTCATCCACAGGCAGGGTGGTCACCTTCCCGGGCAACCCCATGCACGGCACTATGTTCTGAGTGCACTAATTTAGTGCATAGGTATCAACTGTGTGAGGGAATGACCTGTTTTGCTTTCCTGTCAAAAATCAATAAATTGTTGCCATTTTTTATAATAAAGAAAATTATAGTACCCTTGAAAAATTGGGCTTAAGGGCCAGATAGCAAAGCTTGGTACCTGCATCTACCTGACAATGGCATTATCTATAATTAGTGGACAATTACCTAGTTTACAGGAACTCAACACTCTCAATAGTAATGGAACATGTGAGGTAGAGAACTAAAAGTCATATCTCTAACATTTCACTGTGATTCTAGCATAAGGATTATTCAGAGGAAACACAAGAAAAAGAAGTTAGTATTAAATAATAGAGATAGGAATCTTAGCCATAAACAAAACTTTTGATTGTGGAAAATCTTCTGAGT
This sequence comes from Ctenomys sociabilis, assembly GCA_004027165.1. Taxonomy (NCBI): domain Eukaryota; kingdom Metazoa; phylum Chordata; class Mammalia; order Rodentia; family Ctenomyidae; genus Ctenomys; species Ctenomys sociabilis. Next base: position 32,926 of record PVKA01007134.1, on the reverse strand, counting down.
TATTGCACTGGACACAAAACTTGAACACATCAAAATGCTAAGGTTTAGGTCAAAATCCACTGCACTGTATTGGGCTTTCTCTTTCTCAGGCTAATAAAATTGCCTGCTATGAAGTGGTGCTGGAACAGTGTCATAGAAAGGTTGGCTGTGTTCACAGTATTGTGATGATTTCGGAGCTCAGGTCTGCTCCCAAAATCGCTCTTTTCCATAGAATGAAAGGAAAAATATATAACTGTACACTAGCTAATACTGAAAGAGGAATTAAAATTTTAACTATGCCTGTCAAGAAGGCCCACCAAACTATGCACACTCTTGAAGTTTTTCTCTTCATTACTGCTATGGTCACTGGCAGGTCCAGGCATCTTAGTTCAAAAATGTACATAACACTGAAAGGATAACAGTTTAAAGTAGCGATTTGTATTAACTATTCAAGATCATAGCATTGGTTTGGAAAGGGCCCCGTTGGCTATTTCATATCCTGGGAAGGTCATGTAGGAGGGAAATATTTACATCTCAAAGCGATAAGCCAGAGACAAGAGACCAGGACCCTCAGTCCATGCCAAGGATGCCCTCCACAGTTACCTACTGACCACCCACAAGGCCTGGTCTTTGACAGGTCCAGCCTTGCACAGTCCTGCCACCTTCAGAGTGAGTTCTCCAGCAAGTGAACCCTTGGGGTGACACAGCTAAGCTGCATCCAAACCGCAGCAGTGACTGGAGCATTTTCTGTAAGACAGAAAATATCATGACAAATAGGAACCAAATACAAGAACACACCTGGATTTCTTACTTATCCTATAAAAACACACTAAATGGTCCTCAGTTGTTAAACCCCCAAGATCCCCTATTTTCATTCTGGTTTTTGAATTTCTGTATTCAACTTTCTTGTCATGTTCTCATTTACTACCTATTTTAAAAGTAGCATTCAATAACCTTTTCCTTAAGGAATCCAGTATTCACTATTTTTAATGACACATTAAATAGTAAAGAACAGATAAACAATAATTTAAAACAAGAATACTCAGACCACTCTTGATCTGTAAGTTGGTTTCATCTCCCCCAAGATATGGCATCTGCTGTTATGTATAACTCAACGACTCAATACCTACCCCTGACACAAAACCTACAACTGGACCCTGGTTGCTTCCCAGAATGCACTGTACACTGGACACATTAGCTTCTTTCTCTTCTTTATTCTGTACTCTTTATTTTTCTGTGAACATTATGTTACTGTCAATCACTCACCAGTCCAAGCAGTAATATAAACAATAAGAAAAATATCTAAAAGATGTGGTATTTCTATATAATGGAGTATTACTCAGCTATTAAGAATGATAAGTTTGAGGCATTTATACTGAAGTGGATGCCACTTGAACACATACTCATAAGTGAAATAAACCAGACACACATGTGTAAATATCATACAGTCTCCCTAGTATAACAAGCGAAAAGCAGAAGTACAAAAGGAAACGTACAACAACTAAAATCAATTGAGTCAGATAAGGCAAAGTGAATGGCATATGCTGCAGGATACTAATCAGCTTTTGTTCTGGATGGTTAACAACCTAAGTTCACAAGTCAGAGTTGGAGAAATAGAAGAGCCACAAGGCCAGCCAACATTTTGGCCCTAGCCTTTCAAGGTCAGTGAAGACTCAGGACATAGGAAAACCTGTACTGCAACATCATGAAACTCAGGTGAGCTCCAAATTTTCTGAACAAGGAGATTGTGGAGCCACAGAGGAAAGAGATTGAAATTCTATAGTGCACCTGGAGATAGTCACATGAAGAGAAAACTTACTCTCAAACTCTCACAGAGAGCAAACTGGTCAAGCATTGGCCATGACTCATCCACATGAATGACATGGACAAAGGATCTACAGAATAATGTACATGACTGCAAGATAAACCCTGAGAGGACTTCACTGACCACATAAAAAATATAAAGTTCATGGTGCTGGTATATAACTCTTGATCTATCTAGGTCTTAACCATCCAGCAGAAAAGTATAAAAGTGAAGTATACATCGTGGGGCCATAATATTAAGCTGAGCTGTAAATGGCTATGGTCGACAACTTCTTTGAATAACTCACTATTGTTATGGAATGCTGGGTGTCGAGTTCAAGCACCTAAGTTAGTTGAATGGCAATGGAGTGCCCATCTTTGACAGGTGTAGACAAAGGAAGGGGTATAGAAAGAAAAAATCATGATGTGTGTGTATACACAGTACAGTTGGGATAGATAATGCTGTGCTTCTACATAATCCTATATGAGAGGCAAGATCTGCACTAATGGTGGTTGGACAGGATATTATGTTGGCTTCTAGTATACGGTCATCAACTAGGAAAATAATTATTGAATTTTTGATATAATTCATGTATAAAAAATAAGATAAGTAAGCAGCCACACTCTTAATTTACTGATAAGAGACATCTGCTGAAATAATATCTGTAAATATAATATCATGTATGCACCTTGTACAATACCAAAACATTATGAAAACAGTTTGCAATGTATTAACTTATCGAATCTGTCTTGTTAATGTGTCTTGAAACTGTCTGATTGATATTTGTACTTCAATAAAATAAAAAATAAATAAAAAAAGAAGTTTGAGAATAGTAACACGAAACTGTGTTACTATGCTGCTAGGATCTGATTCTCAGTTGAGGTTAAATAGTGTCTAAATGAGCCGGGTGTGGTGGCGCGTGCCTGTAATCCCAGCACCCGGGAGGCTGAGGCAGGAGGATTGTTGTGAGTTCGAGACCAGCCTGAGCTACGAAGTGAGTTTGAGGCCAGCCTGAACTGCACAGTGAGACCCTGTCTCAAAAACAAGACAAAAAAAAAAAAATAAATAAATAAATAGTGTCTAAATGGGGTCTCATCAAAACCCACATTTTCATGATTTTTCTTAACCTACTTTTACAGGTCACTGGTTCACTAGAATAATATATTTCACTTTTTTTCCTTTTAAGAATGTATTCAATAAAGTGTCTTAATGTGTGTTAATAAATTACACTGCAATCTAGTGCCCAGTTTTTTCTCTCTTCTCAAGTCAAATTATTCTGATCATCCTGTAGCTAACTAAAGCCTTCAGTGTCTGCTGACATTGCTTGACGATGCTGATGTGTATCTCTGAGATCTACAGAAAAGTCACCTCCCCTTGGCTTGTATAAGGCTCTTCTATGCAGCCCTACTGCCTCCCATGCTACCACTTAACCTTGTACTCCAGACTCTGTTGAGCATGACTGTCACCTCCTCTGGGCTTTGTTTCTTCTTCTCAGGATTCCATCTTGATCTCCAAGCTATTTTCACCAGAGATCATGAAGCATGTGTCTGATGTGCAGTGTAGAAAATAAATAATATCATCTTTATAATATCAAGTGACATCTGAGGTATGTTGCTTCTATTTTGTGTGTGTGTACATTTAGGACAGGGTCTGCAGGGTCTCACTGCATCGATTGGACTCATAGTGATCCTCCTGTTTTCAGCCTTCCAAGTGCAGGGATTATAGGCATGGGCCACCACTCCCAGTCTCAGTTTCTGTCTCAGCACCCCCTTGGAAGTGGGGGTGGCTGTCATGGCATGCCAGGGATCGAACCCTGGCTGCTGACTGTGTCTAAGCAGGTGCTTTAGTCTTCGGAGCTATCTGGCTGGCCCCTACACTGCTTCTTGCATCAGTGCTATATGTTGCACCAACATATTGCTACTATGAGTTCCCTTTTTATGACTCTTGAGATATGATTGATGTACAAAATCCTTATATTATTGATATAAATGATTCAATGTGATTGGACTTTAATGTTATATATATATTTTTGTGTTTGGCATAGTTTTATATATAGACATATATATATATATATATATATATATATATATATATATATATATATATATATATATATATATATCTTATACCATTTTTGTATTTGCTGTGCCAGTGGAAATAATATAAGAGATTTTCTCAAAATTTCAAGAATACACAATACATTATGAACTTCAGGCACTATGTTTTACAGGAGGTATATAAAATTATTTAATTTGTGTAATGATAATTCTTGCCCATTCAGTAACAACTCCCTATTTCACTTTCCCTTGTTATGTTGTTTCCCTGGATTTAGATTCCTATATCAGCTGAGATATTCATAGAACAAGATACCAATCTGAGATTACATGTGTGCATTAACACAGGTCAGAAACCCACTGCCTCTTTGTTCCAACATCTTTCTACTTTATTCTTACTATCATTTCTCTCAATACAAACTTTGTATAATATTATGGTTTATACATAAATGTCTTGCAAAATTCCTGTGTATCTGGAATGTGATAAAATTATGGGGACACTGCACATGATGCTACTGTCCTGCTGCCTCTGGGAGAAAATAGCTGGCACTCAGAACTTAAAGGAGGAGGGGTTTATTTCGGCCCACAGATGCAGTGCATTCAGTCCATGCTCAGCTGTCTTCATGGCAGAAATGATGTGGTGGGCACAGCTGCTCACTGTGGGGTAGCCAGAAGCAGAGAGGGGAAGGCACAGCTTAGGATAGGGACATCACGACCCACCTCCAAATGGATGTGATATACTATGGACACAGCCAATGACTGAACTCATCAGTGGATGTATTCAGTGGCAAGTACAGTACGTAGTGTCCCCATGGTTTGATCGCATTCCAGATACCCTGGAATTTTGCAAGACATTTATGTATAAACCATAATATTATGCAAAGTTTGTATTGAGAGAAAGGATAGTAACAATAAAGTGGAAAGGTGTTGGAACAAAGAGGCAGGTGGCTTCTGATCACAGTGTACACTGGCTTCTGTGGAAGGCAAAGAGGAGTAAAGCATCAGGGAAAAGGACACTTTAAATATGCTCCAATTCTGAGAGAGAAAACATCATATAGAGGGGGGTTAAAAGCGCATTTCCATGGATCCTGAGGTGCCCTCTTTACCCCTTCTATATGATATATAGGAGATTTATAGGACCAGGGATAAAGCTCAGTACAGCTCAGCATCACAGTGCCTGCCTGGCAAGCACAAGGTCCTGAATTCAATTCCTGGTACCAAATGAAAAAGAAAGAAATTCACAAAGTAGGTTTACAATAGTCACCTGTCCGATCAAGAGTCAAAAATGCAAACTAGCCATTTGTGCACTGAATACCCAGAGGACCTGTTGAAAATCGAAAGCCTGGATCTCACTGCAGTCTGATTCAAATCCATGTGGGAAGATAAAAAAGACAGTGTAAGAAAGCTAAAGATTCTGTGCAAAAAGACTGAAGTAAGCAGATAGGAAAAGCTCCTTCAAGGAATCAAAAGGGAAGACTTTCTTCTTTTCCTTTTTAATTCCCTCCAGCCTATATGGTCTCACCCACCCCCAAGGTGAGTGCTTCCTCCCCAGTTAGTCACAGACACACCCTGAATTGTTCTCGACTAATCTGCTAGTCCACCTCATTCAACTTGACACCACAATTAGGAAAAGGCCTGAGCAAAATTTGTTTCCCTTAGCTGCTCTGGATCTTGGCAGAGTTCCAGTTATAAGCCCATTCCATCCCTACGCCTGGCCTCACCTTGCCTATTCTAATAGTAGTTGGAGGGTGTGAGCAAGAAATTCTTTTGGTAGCAGGTTGCTTGGAAGACTTGAATAGGGCTCTACAAACCTCCAACCATAGCTCGATAAGATTCTTAGGCAAACTAGAGGGCAATGTACATTCAAATCTCCCAAGCCCACATGAAGAGATATCCAAATTAAATTTCTCTTGTTCCACTACTATTCTTTCTCTTACCTGCAAAATTGACCTCTAACTTCTTAGGAAGTCAAGTTAAGTCTCAAACACCCAGAATTTTTCCTTCTGGTATCTGAGTCTGGAGGCTAATCTTTTGCCAATTACAAGTCATTATAGACCAATGCTTTCTTAGGCTGGTCTTAAAAACTTTGTAGAAATCAACTCTGTGTTCTTTTACCACAAGCATGAGCCATGAGCATTTAATTGATTTAATTTATATAAATTAAGAATGCAGTTGGTTTCTATACTATCAGAATAGATTCAAACAGTAGGAAGAAGGTCTTACTTTTTACATAGATAGTGACGGCTGCCGATTGCATTCATTAAACTATTACTAGCTCTGTGTGCTACAGAAAATTTGGGAAACAACTCCCAATTTGCTTTCATCTCTGTCTGCATAGAGTAATTTATTTTTCAGTGTATATTTATTATGATTTCCCCAAAATTGCATTTTGATTCTCTATGTAGTTTGGTCTTGACAATGCTGCTTTTTCTAAAACCATTTGTGTTCATGAGATATAATATCAATTCCCAGTTTATGTCTTAAGAGGCAGTGAGTGTTTCCAGAATTTTAACTTTTCAACTGACCTTATCCCTCCAGCCAGATCTCAGCAAGAGATCTATGTAGTGGAACAAGATTCAAGAAGCAGATAAAATAAACAGACTAAAGCACAGCCACATAAGCTAACATCCTCAAGTACAACTGAGAAAGAGAATCCTGCTCCTGCCTGCTATTCTCATTTCGTTAAACAATTAAAGATATATCAACTGGTGTATAAATCGATAGTCTAGTTTCATGAGTAAGGAAGTCAAGCTTTCATGGACAACACTTTCTGTTTTTTGTGTTTTGTTATTTGTGTCTCTTCAATGAAGTCTTCTCCATTTCTAGTCATCGCATGTCTCACTGAAGTTGCCTTGACTCTGAAGTTTACTTTAGTTGTGATTAAGATAGGTCATGGGAAGCATACACATTAAATAATAGAAATTTATGAAATTAATAAGGAACATTCATTAGGTTTCAATTTCCAGTAGTGTAATTTGATATGAAAGTGTGAACCTCTGTCATATATATTCTGGCCATCAAGTATGAAATGTTTCTTAATACGTGCATGGGGACATGAAAACTGGCACATGAAGTAACAAACATCTTTCTTTGAGGACAACATAGATCTCATCTATAGTATGTTCCTCACATCCATTTAACATTTTATATGAAATTCAAAGAAACAAAGTAAATCATGAATTTATAGAATTGACTGAATAGAATTAGAGCATACATAGTGATAAAAATGGATAGCAAACAACCAAGCAGTTCATTTTATTTTATTAGAAAGTGAAACAAACTTAAGGAAGTATTTATGTTTTGCTATTGCTACACAACAAATCATAACCTGCTATACTGAATAGAAAAGTTACTGAAATCAATATGAGGCAGAGGTTAGAAGTTTTATTTTTTTTAATTTATTTTTTGTTTTATTGAAGTACAAATATCAATCAGACAGTTTCAAGACACGTTAACAAGACAGATTCAATAAATTAATACATTGCAAACTGTTTTCATAAGGTTTTGGTATTGTACAAGGTGCATACATGATATTATATTTACAGATATTATTTTAGCAGATGTCTCTTATGAGTAAATTAAGAGTGTAGCTGCTTGCTTATCTTATTTTTTATACCTGAATTATATCAAAAATTCAATAATTATTTTCCTAGTTGATGACTGTAGTACTAGAAGCCGACATAATATCCTGTCCAACCACCATTAGTTCTATAGTGTGCCTGGAGAGAGTCACATGGAGAGAAAACTTTCTCTCAAGCTCTCACAGAGAGCAAACTGGTCAAGCATTGTCCATGACTCATCTACATGGATGACACAGACAAAGGATCTACAGAATAATGTACAGGACTACAAGATAAACCCTGAGAGGACTTCACTGACCACATAAAAAATATGAAGTTCATGTGTTGGTATATAAGTCTTGCTCTATCTAAGTCTTAACCATCCAGCAGAAAAGTATAAAAAATGAAGTATACATCGTGGGGCCATAATATTAAGCTGAGCTGTAAATGGCTATGGTCGACAACTTCTTTGAATAACTCACTATTGTTGTGGAATGCTGGACTGTGTTGGATTGCGCTGCTGAGTTCAAGCACCTAAGTTAGTTGAATGGCAATGGAGTGCCCATCTTTGACAGGTGTAGACAAAGGAAGGGGTATAGAAAGAAAAAATCATGATGTGTGTATATACACAGTACAGTTGGAATAGATGATGCTGTGCTTCTACATAATCCTATGAGAGGCGAGGTTAGAAGTTTTAAACCACCCTATATGCTGATACAAAAGCTTTGTAATTTAAATATGAAAAAATATTTTATGACAATTTAGGAGTTTCAACCTTCTATAATGTGCATGTGCATGTGAATGTGTGTGTGTGTGTGTGTGTGTGTGTGTGTGTATAAGTGTGCTTGTGTATTTCTATATCTTCATGCTGGAGGCAACATAGTTCTCCTTTAAATATCTACTAGTGCCAGCATTCTAGAATTTTTCAAAATACCTTAAGATTGCTAGTTTTCCATTTCATTTTATCAGTAATAGTTTTTAGCTTTTTAGTTATATTTTAGTTTTGTCTTTTGGCAGGTACATTTTTAGAATTCTTGTACTTTTCTACCTTCTTTCTCCAACCTTACCAAGCTAACACACTTTCTTACTGTCATAAATCTTGTGTTGTGTGAGGAACAAGGAGCCATGCTCACAAAAGCAGCAAGCACTTTATTTCTCTATTTCGCTTGAATTTGGAACAAATACCAGCTTGTATATAAAAGGAAGGAACTATTATGATAAACAGCAATAGTAAATTTGGTTTTTAAATACTTATAAATTATTTATTTCCCAGATATACTGAATAAATATAAAATATATTTTAATGGGAAATATCTGCTGCTGATTACATGTTCTGTTTTCTTTATTAAAAAACAGACTATGCAATTTTAGGCTTTGCAGAGAGACACGATCTTTTGTTAATTCAATTTTCTGATACTGAGATTCTTAAAAGCGAATAGACATTAGATTGCATTTCATGTGAAAGAGGCTCAGGTTTGGAGTTTAAATTACAATCAGTGGCAATAGAAGATATTTTAAAATATAATCGAATTTAACTACTCTTGAAAACCATTTTAAAATCTGGCTCAAATAAAAGGTATAAAAGTACACACTTCTTATTTTAGAATGTATCCTTGGTGAGGGCCAGCCAAATACCTCAGCAGATTAAAGCATGTGCTTAAGCAGATGCACGGTCGTGGGGTTCGATCATCAGGCCTGCTGTGCCCGCCCCACCTCTGGGACATTCTGAGCCTAGATTGAGACTGGGGGTGTTGGTGCAAGCCTGTAATCCCAGCATGTGGGAAGCTGTAAACAGGAGGATCACTATGAGTCCGATCTATGCAGTGAGACCCTGTACACCTTGTAGACTCTTCCCTAGAATACAAAAAAAAAAAAAAAAAGTATGCATTTTTTGTGATATTATGAATTTAAATTAATAGCTCAGCAGGTTAAAGCATCTGCAAGCAGGTACAGAGTACAGGAGTTCAACTACAGAGCTTGCTGTACTGGCTCTTCCCCAGGGCGCACTGAGATAGCAATTGAGACTGGGGCATGGTGGCGCGCACCTATAATCTAGCTCTTGAGAGGCTGTAAAGAGAATCACTATGAGCCCATTCTACTAGTGAGACTTTGAATACCCTGTAGACCCTTCCTTAAGATAAAAAAAATAAATAAAAAATAAAAAACACTGTATCATATCCCAGACACTAAAAATGTTACTGATACAAAATATAAAGATAATTTTATTTAACTAATTTTACAAGTGGACTATTTATAGGATAGTATCTGTCTCAGTTACTCTTCTCTCATTGGTGGGACAAATATCTGACACTCAAAATGAGGGAAGGAAAGGTTTATTTAGCTCACAGTGACTGGAGCTTTCATAGTTAAAGCAGCCTGAATTACATAGCAAGACCTCGAGACACTGCTGCTCTGCACTACAGAGTCTGGAGGGGAGGCTGGGGCACCGGTGTGTCCAGGTTGATCTGCTGCCCACCTCCAAGAGAGCCCCACAGGCCTGGGGAAGCGGAGCACAGAGAATAAGCTGTCAATGTAACTGTTTGGCCTCACTGGCCTGCCCCACCCTGGTCCTCTGGCCATGCCCTGAGCCACACACTGCCCCTCAAGTGGTGACTGCCCCATGATTTGCATGAGGCTTTCTGGGGACAACTAGATACAAACGGAACTGTATCTTTTACTCACATCAAGCAGATTTTTCAATGTAAAAGTACAAAGCTACTACTTTTATATTATCACTTATATTAAAATATGATTTTCTGGATGAATAAATATCTAGTTAGAGATAAATTCCTCCTTGTATTTCATTTGCAAATAAATGATAAAATTGGCTGAAAACATGAGTTGGCATAAGTATTACAACATCCATTTCATTTAAATTATCTTCCAAAATTAAAAATTTGTGTTCAGTATCATTTTTGTTTCACTTTTAAAGCAGATTAATTTTAAACGCTCAGCAGCACATGTTGTGATAAACAGATTTATAGCAGCCTCCTAAGTGATACCTGTGTTATTCATTTGAGGTTCTATCATTGTTATTAGTTTGTGAGTGTTGCAGGATTTTGGCTTTGGGTTTGGTTTACAATGTCATTGCATTGCATTGCTCATACTAAAAGATTCTAAAAGGGAATAACAGTTTCCAAAGTTAAACAACAAATACTGCAGAAGCTCTACACTGACCTCACAATCAAATTCATGTAAATCTCTATATGTCCTATATATTTTATAGCAATCAATGTTGTTGTTTATATTTCACAGAAATCAAGTAAAATGAATTCAAAGTAAATAACTTGCAATTTTATTTCTTTTTTTGGAAGCTTAGGTTTCTTTCTTACACAATCAGAATCTGTAATTTATTTCATCTTTCTCTTCTCAGCAAAATAGTATGCAGAAAAACATACTTCCCAGAAAATAACATTTTTGGGTGTGCATATTGCAATTCAATATAAAATAAATAAATTGGACCACTTCTAATCATTCATTTCAGCCTTTGTACAGATATAAGAATTACAATAGAATTAAATTAGTATTTCACATTATGAAACAAATATTTTCATTATCATATAGATAGACAATACAAACACAAACAAACATCCATACTTGATTATGCAACCTTCATGTAAAAGATTGTCTGCCAAGACCCTGTTATGGCTTTGACCTGGAGCATCGCCCCAGAGCCTCCGTGTGTGGGCAGTGCCCGCAGCCCAGGAAGCTGCCCTGCTCACTGGGCTGGTCCACTCGTGAGTGCAGGAGCTGAGGGTGCTGGGGGAGGCAAGGCCTCCTGGGGAGGGCCCCGGTGACCCATCCTGCCCATCCTGTGGTGGTAAATCACCCTCCAGGCCTCTGTTCTTGCTCTCTGCTCCTTGGCCACCTTCACACATGCAGTTTTCTTCTGCTATATCTCTCTGCCATACCATGTCTGCAACAGAGTGAGCCAGCTTCTTGTTGAACCTCCTGAAACCACAAATCCTAATAAATGCATGTTTTAACATGCGAGTGCCAGACCTTGCATCAGTGACAAGTAACTTGACTGAGAAAGACTTTATCTCCTTTGACCTCTTTGTCTATTACAGTTTCTTCCAGAACTGTAAATTGATTCTGATTTGTGTAGAAGATAACAAGCCCATGTTAAACAGCACTTGTTATTTGTATTCACTGACCAATTTTTAGGAACTGAACTACCTTATATTGGAGTTTTGTCAAAGGTATAAGTACAAAATTAATAAAATACCTTATAGCGCATCATAATTCAATTCAGTGGGCCAGGGACGTGGCCTGTCTAGAAACTACAATGTCCTGAGTTTGATTCCTGGCACCAATGCCCAAAAAATTCAGTTCAGAAATAAAAAGCTTTGAAAAAAGTTAGAAAAAACATTTCACAGAGGCTAATTTTTTTATTTGGTTCTAAAGGAATAATAGGGAATTAACAATGAATGTAGGAAATAAGCTTAATTAAGCAGAGGTGAAAAGAAATATAAATAGTAATTTTAAAATAAAATATAATGATATTAATAAGTCAATACATGATAATAATGAACAGAATCTTAGTTTATCAGTAAAATAAGATTATGGTAAGTAGCAAAGACATAAAGGAGAATTATTCCCTTGAGAAAATACTAGAAAAGGATTTGCTTTTCAGAGATTCAGTAACATGTTTTAATTATAGTATTAATACACAGATTTTCTTCTTATCATATAACAAGATACCAGCATATCCAATTTTCAAGGACAGGAAAAAGCTACTCTCAGGGAAAAAGCATAAATTCTAAGCTAAAATTTAAAGAGGGATTATAAAAACCAGTACTGGGATAACACTGAAAGTGGGAATATCAGGTAGGAATGTAGGCAGATTCACTGTGTCTGGCTAATTTAATAAAAGCTAGAATCTAGAAAAGAAAACCTGAGGTTAATATCATAGTTTCTTACCCTTCAAAATGGGAACATGAAAATGATTATACAAGACCTTAAAATAGCAAAACATACAATTAAAGGGAAATAAAATAAAAAATAAAATAAAAGTACACTTTTAGAACACCAGAATGAGAGCCAGGGAGATAGCTCAGTAGAATAAGTGCTCCCCTGGCAAGCACAAGAGCCTGAGTTCAATCACTGGTTCTGCCAACTAAAAAAAAAAAAAAAAAAAAAAAAAAAAACCAGAATAACAGGTATTCCAATTGTGGCCCTAGCATTATGCATTGCTATCTTCATCCAGCAGAAAAGAATAAAAATGAGGTATAAAAAGTAAAGCCATATTAATATGCTGAACAGTAAAATGCTCAAGTCAAAAACTTCTGACGTTGCCAGTCATGTGGATAGCCAACTACTATTATGGACTATTGGACTATATTGGATTCCTTTGCTAAATTCATGCACCTACAACATATGAATGGCAATGGAATACCCAACAATGAAAAAAGTAAACAAAAAGGGGAAAATAAAGGACCATTTTGTAGGAAAAAAAATATATATATACAAAACAGCATAGATATATAGCTACTTTTTCTTAGCTCAATGAGAAGAAAGTTCTGAATTAATACCACTTAGACAAGTTATCATGTTGGCATCTTGTATTATGAATAACAACTACAAAGGCAACAATATGCAGTGTATTAACTATTTTAGCTGTCTTACTAACCTTTTTAGAAACTGTCTCATTGCTAATTCTTTCCCAATAAAATTAGTAAAAAAACACATATTATGATCACATATAATCTGGGAGGATTCATATCTACACTGCATTATCTCTTATTGGATAATTTTTGTCACCCAACATTAAATATTAATTAGACTTATTAAAAGGATTTCCTACAAATGATGTTGTGTGGGGGACCACCTGAGCACCTCTCCTTGAAAGAAGAGTGACTGTCTCCATTTTGACTGAGTCTGATCCTATTTCCTCGTATTGTTATGTACAGAGCTGGCTAAGACTTCTGTTTATCCTTCAGTTGGCCTTAAGCAATGTGTATTGGTCTAGGTGAGGTGCTGTTGAAGGTGACCTGCATGTTTCCCTGGTAAGCCTGCTGCTCCTTAATGTGAGCCTTGTGGAGACAGGATGGTAGAGCTAATACTCCATGCTACCAGCTGGGATCGAGCCTCGATATAGAGGCTATGACTTCCTGGGGCTTGAAAGACTACATCAAAGCTGAAGCCCTAGACTTCCCAAAATATTAAATACTATATAATGCATATTAGTCTCTCTGCATATCTTCTCTGTATATGACAGAGGTAAATGTAAGCCACCCACCTAGCTCAGCTCACAGTAGTCACCTACTTCCCACAATTCTCAGTCAATCCTCCTCAAGCCATTCCCCCACTGAATAAAAACCAGGGTGAGACCCTGGGTAGCTCTCTTGGTTCCAGAAAGCCGTGTCATGGCAGGACTCAGAGCCCCTCGACTCCCGGATAATTAAAAATATAATTTAGTGTCCTCATTTTCACCATAGGTTGCATGAAAGTGGTAGACTGGAATCATTTTGATGGGATTCCAATAATGTAACTTTGGGATTACAAATATTGGTTTCTTGGACTGAGACAAGGACCAGGAAGTGTCTCCTACAATGTAGAATGAGTTTCTAGAGCATCAATATAAGTGCAGTTTGAACAGTAATCAAGTGAAATTAGCACAATCAGTTGATTGTTTTATATCACTTAGATTGAAGCTAGAGACCTCGTACTGAGAAATGTCTCAAGCCCTGACCCTTCTTTATTAGGAAACAGTTTTTACAAATTTTCCCAGGCTATGTTTGAGCTTGAGTTTCATCCTTATTCGACTTTCAGAGTGATATGACTATAGGTGCTCACCAAAATGCCAGGATGCAGTCCAAAGCGATGAGGACGTAGGGAAAATTAGTATCTTCTATGTTAAAAGTAATGCGATTGTAGTATAACAACATGGCTCAATGTATATTCTAACATGATTAGTTTATTTTTGGAGCATGGCTTAAAATATAGGCAATCTTGATTAAAATTAAAATTTTGAATGTATTGAAACTATCATCAAAGATTTAGTAGATTATTAAATTTTATTATCATCAATAAACAGTTTTTTAATCTCAGAAATACTATAGATATAAAATTTAGCTGATTTTATTCTTGAAAGATTTGGAATAAAATTATTACATGTGAAAGCATCCTATATGTACTATTATTTACAGGATTGTTAAAGATAATATACTGATTGAACACACAGAATCATGCCTTCATAGATTTATTTCTTATTAGAAAAAATGAATTGCCTAAATGTCATTAAGTGACTTCTTTGAACAAGAGAACTACTAAATCCCTATAGATCTTTGCTTTTTCTGCAAAAAGTTACTACAAGGGCAACGTGGGATGGTTAATGCTAGTGGAAAACTTAAAAACAAACTAAACTAAAGTTTAAGTTCAAATTTAGACTCATGTACGAATCCAAAATCTGATTTTTTTTCTTGCATACTGGAGATCTTTCTTTAACAACTTGAAGTTTTTAATCTTCAGAGAAACATTTCATTTGCATAACTCTCTTCTATGTCTAAGAAACGCTGTCAAAATCATTAGACGCGCCAGTGCTCCGCAGAGCTCTCAGTTAGTTAAGCCTACTTTAAAAACCCTGTAACTATATATTACCTGCTAAGAAATAATAGTAGAAATGGTGAATTTAACTCTCATAAGGGTAGTTTTACTCCTGTTCTTCAAAGAAAAGCACAAATAAGAAAGAACAAGTGTTATACTTCAAACATTTAACTTTGTTTTTTGGAATTTTACTGAAAAACAAATAGTAATGAGACAATTTCCAAACCGATTAGTAGGACAGTTTCAATAATGAATACATTGCATATTGTTGTCTTAGTGACTATTCATTGTACAAAATGCAGACATCATATCTGTCAGCAAGTACTATTAGAACAAATCTTATTACTTCAATTAAGAGAATATATGTGTATATCTATCCTACCTACTATGAATATACAGATACAAAATGGTGATTTATTTCTATCTCCTTTTTTGTTTAGTTTTGTCTGAGAAGGGTATTCCATTGTCATTTAAATATTGTAGGTACGTGAATTCAGCAAAATATTCTAATATAGCCCAGTAGTCAATAATAATAGTGGATTGTCCATAGGTATAATAATGTCAGAAGTTGTTGACTTGAGCATTTTACAGCTCAGCCCATTAATATGGCTTTACTTTTCATACCTCATTCTTATACTATTCTGCTGATGATTAAGAACAAGGTAAAGCAAGACCTATATGACAAGAAATGTAACTTTTGTATCTGACAAGGTCAGTCGAATCCCCTCAGGATTTAACCTGAAACCCTGCACCTCACTTTGTAGATCTTTTGTCTGTGTCAGCCATGTGGATGAGTCACAGCCATTGTTTGACCAATTTGCTCTCTGTGAAAGCCTGAGATGTTTCCTCTCCATGTGACTCTCTGTAGGCACACTTTACATCATCAATCACACTCCTCTGTGGCCCCATAATCTCCTTGATCAGAAAATTTTGGACACAACTGAGTTAAATTATGCTACAGAATAGGTTCTCCTATGTCCTAAGTCTTCACTGCATTTGAAAGGTTAGGGGCAAAATGTTGGCTTCCCTTGCAGCCCTTCTTTTCCTGTAATTTGTAGTCTACAAACTTAGGTTGTGAAACCTCCAGAATAGAACCTTATTATTACCCTACAACATATGCAGTTGAGTTTAACCTAAATATCTGTCTGGATATCAAACATCTTAGGCATACCATGAAACAGGTATTTTTGTCAAGTATTTATATATTAAGCTTTAAGTCCCTACACAATATGATGAAAAAATATTTTAAAAAATATTAATAAACATATACTTTTACACATAAATTTAGAAATCTAATCATATACAGCATTGAGCAAGACAGTCCTGTGACATTTTTTTTCTTTTCTCTTTTTTTTTTCATTTTTTGCCCTTTTTTGTTAAACAAACATTTGCTTGAGAGATGGTATGCAATAATTGGTATGTCATGACAAGCAGTATGGATTTAGAAGACCAGAATGACAAGCATTCCAAGCATGACCCTAGCATTACAGATTACTATCTTCAGGGCAGTTACTTAGTTCACAGGTATCAGCATGCACAGTTGGTCAGGATAAGAATCCTACCAATTAACTGCTAATTTCAAAAACCCGCTGATGTTTTTCAGGATCACTGCCTTACCCTTCTCATGCATATAAATGTATGACTTTGCCTCTGCGTGTTTCCTACCTTTTCTCCTTGCCTTCTCTTCCTTGTATAATACTCAAGTGCTTGCTTTCCTTTTAATTGTGCTAAACTTTTCTACTTTTATTTCTTCTTTTGGGGTCTAATACTAGGGAGACTCTACAATGTTTCCATATGTGGGTCTGGCTTATTTCATTCATGAGTATATCTTCAAGTGGCATCCACTTAAATATGAAGGCTTCGAGTTTATCATTCTTTATAGCTGAATACTTCATTGCATAAAAATGCCATATCTTTTTCATCAGTTCCTCAGATGATGGGCATCATGGTTGTTTCCAAGATTTAGCTATCACAAATTGTGCTGCTATAAACATAAGTAAACATATATCACCATGATACGATGTTTTCAGTTCCTCTGGGAAAATTCCCAGGAGGGGATGGCTGACTTGAATGATATTTTCAGTCCTGGTTTTTCAGGAGTCTCACATTGACTTCCATAATGGTTGCACCAGTCTATGTTCCTACCAGCAGTAGAGAAGGGTTCCTTTTTCCTCAGAGCCTTTCCAACATTTGCTGTTAGTTGATTTGTTTATGATAGCCATTCTTTCAGTGATGAGATCATATCACAGTGTTGTTTTAATTTGCATTCCACGGATGGCTAGTGATGTGGAGCGTTTTTTCCTATATTTATTGGCTTCTTTAAATTCATACTCTGAGTAGTGTATGCTCATCTCAGATACTCATTTCTGGATTGGGTCTTTAATTTTGGGGACATTAATGTTTTTGAGTTCTTTATAAATTCTAGAGATCAGACCTTTATCTGAGTGCTTATTAGTTTGGATTTTTTTGTTGTTGTTGTTGGTTGTCTTTTCACTTGGTTGGTAATTTCTTTTGATGTGCAAAAACTTCTCAATAAGAGGAGGCCCCAGTTGTTAATTCTTTCAAGCATTACCCATGTGATTTGATTATTGTTCCTGAACTCTTTGCATACCCATATGTCTTCAACAATTCTTCCTACGTTCTCTTCCTGGAGGTTTAATGTTTGTATTTTAATGTTTAGATTTTTAATCCATTTTGACTTTAGCTTAGTGCATGGTGACAGATCTCTGTCAAGTTTTATATTTAGGTACACAGGGAGCCAGTTGTTCTACAGCCATTTGTTAAAAAGGTTACTTTTCTTCCAGTAAGCATGCTTGACCCCTTCGTGGAAGATCAGTTGTCTGAGTGTGTTCACAAATGCTTCCGCATCTCCTAATCTATTTCACTGATACTCAGCCCTATTTCTTTGCCACTACCATGCTGATTTTATCATAGTAGCTTTGGAATATAATTTCAAGTTAGGAATTGTAATGCCTCCAGCCTTGTCTTTGTTACTCTGGATTGCCTTTGCTATTCTAGGTCTTTTCTGGTTCCAAATAAATTTTAGGAATGATTTCTCTAGATCTTGGAGGTATGCTGGCAGTAATTTGATAGGATTGGCAATAAATTTGTATGGAAGTTTTGAGAGTAAGGCAATTTTCAAAATGTTGCTTCTTCTTATGCAGAACTAGGGAATATCTATCTTCTAAAATCCTTACAATCTCTTTTTTCAAAGTACTATAATTTTAATTGAAAAGATCTTTGTCTTCTTTAGTTAGATTAATTCCAAGCTATTTCATTTTCCATGGTGCTATTATAAAAGGTGTTGTTTCACTAATTTCTCTCTCAGGGGTTTTGTTATCTGTGTATAGATATGCCACTGACTTTTGAGTATTGACTTTGTGTCCTGCTATGCTACTGAATTTGTGTATCAATTTTTGTAGCTTCTTGGTGGAGTTTTTTGGGACTTTCAAGTAAGGTATTTTGTCATCTGCAAATAATGATAATTTAACTTCTTCTTTACCTATTATTTTCCTTTTATTTCTCTCTCTTATCTAATGGCTCTAGCTAATGATTCCATAACTATATTGAATAAGAGGGGTGATAGAGGAGAACCTTGTCTTGTACCAGATATGAGAGCACAAAATTTTGCTTTTTCCCCATTTAGAATTATATTAGCCAGGGGGTCATCAGAGATGGCTTTTATTAGATTGAAGAAGAGGTCATCTACTCCAATTTTCTTTAGGACTTTGAGCATGAATGAGTATTGGACTTTGTCAAAAGGCTTTTCTGCATCAATTAAGGTGATCATGTGGTTTTTAAATTTGGCTCTATTGATATAGTGTATTACATTTACAGATTTGCATATGTTGAACCATTCTTACATCCCTGGAATGAATCCAACCTGGTCATGATGCACAATCTTCTTGATTATTTGCTGTATTCTATTTGCTAGGATTTCATTGAGGATTTTGCATCTATGTTCATGATGGAGATGGGGCTGTAGCTCTCTTTTTTGCCTGCATCTTTCCCTGGTTTTGATATCAGTATCATTCTTGCCTCCAGGAATGATTTTGGGAAGATTGTTTCCTTTTCAATTTCGCTGAAGAGTTTGAGAAGTATAGGGATTATATTTTCTGTCAATTTCTTGTGAAATTCAGCTGTGAATCCACCAGCACCTATACTTTTCTGTGTCCATAGGTTTTTTATTGTATTTCATATTTTTTGGCTGTTCTTGGGTTATTGTGAGTTGTAATGTATTTTTCACATCGTAAGTGCTCCCTGGACATCCATCAGCTGAAATTCTGTCATCAGCCTATGGTGCTGCAGAGGGAATAGAATGCTTGGAGAGAGTCAGGTCCTCAGGGCACACCTGAAAAGGCTCATGGACACTCAGACCCCACCTACCCACTCCCACACACACACACCACACATACACTTTTTTGTCTGGTTGACCTATCTTTTTGGGATCAGGTGTTGTTAAGGTCTCCTGTTAAGAGTATGGTATTGGTATTACACTTTTCATGTCCATTAAGATTTGTCTTATGTAGTTGGGTCCTCCCATGTTTGGTGCATATACATTTATGAGTGTTACCTCTCCCTTATTTCATTTGATCGTTCTTGGTTTGAAGTTGAGACTGTCTGGGAACAGGATTGCTACTCCTTTTTTCTGAGGTGCTGGGGTGTGTAGTATTATTTTCCATTTATTAACTTTCAGACTGTGAACTTTTTATGACTTAGTGTGCTTCTTGTATACAATATATTGCTGGATTTTGTTTCCTAATCCACAGTGCCAGTCTATTTCTTTTAGTTGGTGAATTGAGTCCCTTTACATTGATGGTTATAATTGAGATGTATTGATTAACCATCGACATGTTATTTACCTGCTGTTGTCTATTCATTTTTCTCCTGTGTTTAATTGTTTGCCCTGTTTAGTAGTTTCCTTCTCTTCTTGTTCATATAGTTCTGATCATTTTGGTCTCTCTCTAGAATATCTTTGAGTAGTCTGTGTAGCGTTAGCTTTGTCACCATGAAATTCTTTAGTTGTTCTTTGTCATAGAAGTAGTTCACTTCTCCATGAAACCTGAAAGACGGTTTCTCAGGGTATAGTAGTCTGTGCTAGAATTTGTTTTCATAGAGAACTTGATGTAGTCTGCTTCATGCTCTTCTTGCCTGAGGAGAAGCTGACCATTATTCTGATGGATTTTCCTTTAAATGTGATCTGTTTTTTTGTTTTTTGTTTTTTGTTTTTTTTCTCTAGCATTTTTCAGTATATTGTTCTTGTGCTGGATTTCTGTGATCTTGACTATTATATGCCTCAGTGTATTTTTAATTGGGTTGAAGTTATTTGGAGTTCCGTATGCTCCAGTTACTGAATGTCAGATTGTTTCCCTATATTTGGAAATTTTTCTGCTATTACTTCTTCCCATATTCTTTTTTATAACTTTTATATTGACTCCTTGTTTTTCATTCATGCCTATTAGTCTTCCTTTGTCCATCTTTGTGTCATCTTGCAGGTGATGAATTTTTTTCCTGCATCTTATTTGATTTTAAAACATCTTTTCTTACATTTTCACTATCTGTGACAGCATCTTCAAGATCTGAAACTCTATCTTCACTTTCACTCAAAAGGTTTTGTAAGCTTATGAGTGAGATTTTAAGTTCCTCTACATCTCTTTGACTCTGTTACATGTGATCTATTTCATTCCTGTATTGTTCCTTGAAGAAATCCGTCGCTTTTCTAATCTCCTCCATTTTTTTAAATCAGTATTTCTTGAGAAGCTGTTATTAATTCTTTTACTTCCGAGATTATTTATGATCTGATTTCCCCTGTATGTTTCTAGGTTTGACTCATTATTTCAGGTGCTATTAATTCTGAGATTTCTTTTTTATTTCAGAGATTAATTCTGACCTGAGTACCTCTATACCTTTGTACTGTGTTTCTTCACCTTAGGGGCTATTATTTCAGACATTTCATCTGTGTCACTGTCCTCTACCCTTGTTCTATGTTGGCTCAGGACCTGAGATTGCATTTTGCTCCTTCTCATTTTCATTTTATATAGCATTGTCCTCTGACCTTTCTTGTAGAACTATAGTGCAGTTACAACCTTAGCACCTACTAAAATTCAGGTGTAAATCTAAGTTTGAGTTCATCTAGTGTGCCTGGCTTGGGTCTTGCTACTGTGCTCAGATCCTTCCTGCTGCAGTGGAAGCAGGAAGAGTGGAACCTATTCTACCCCTCTGGCAAGATGTTCTGCTCCTGGATTAGCTGGGTGGTTTTCACCCCTTGTGTCTCTTCAGGGACTTCAGCTGCATAGTTTCACCCCAGGCTTGTCTTCAAGGCCTGGGCTGTGGATTCCAGAGAGCACAGGAGAGCCCAGGAGCTCTCCCACACGCTCACCTGACCTGGGCCTGGGTCAATCTGGAGGTGTCCCAAGATCACCATGGAAGCTCTCTCTCACAAGGAAGGCTTGGGCTGGCTCTGGAGGGGTGAAGTGGTCCTGAGAGTGCCATAAAAGGTCTCATTCACACTGAAGGCCTGGGCTTGGTCCAGAGAAGTCCAGGGATTGCAGGGAAGCACAGAAGCTCTCCCACACATTTGCAGGGCCTGGGCTTCAGCCAACATTTACCTTTTTGAAAATATAGAAAGAGAATTCAGCTCAATTTAATCTGGAAAAATAAACATAGCGCTTCTGTTCAAGTCCTGATCTCGTTCAGACTGGATGTTTCCACTTGTCTTTCTGCCCCACAGTTCCAAACTTCTTTGCACTGTGAGCTTGAGGCAGGAAGTTAGGGCACGGCCACCAGTAGAACAGCGGGTGTGGCCTGCACAGCAAGGAGATGCAGGGCACAGGTGCAGAAAAGCCCTTCCCAAGCCCTGCAGCAGGGACCTGTAGAAAATACCGCACTCAGATCTGGTGCAGAGTCAGGTTGCTTTCTGATAGCAGCTCAGGCCTGAAGAATGAGACTACAAAAAAGACATCAGTGACAACTGTGAGGCCGCTGTGCCACTGCAACAGAGCCTGCTCTCACACTGCAGGGCGTGCTTCTCTTCCTTCTGACAAATGTAGGCCTCTCTCCTCTCTGCACTTCTCTTATCCAGTTCTTTATTCAGGTTAGCAAAAATTTCAAAAGACTCTCTGGAAGTTAACCCTCAGCACCTCCAGCCCAACTAACAGTTTTATAGGTTATACTTACAAAATTTTGAATTTCCCTGCTTAAAATACTCCAGATATTTTTCTTTCTTTTATTTTCAGAAAGCCCAAAATCTGAACCACAACCCAGAAGGCCTTTGGGATGCACTGCAGCCTATGAAGACTGAAGGTCGTATCTGCACTCAATCCCCAGGGTCTTTCCTCTCTGGTGCCACTGGGCTAATGAGCTAGAGAGCATCGTTTCTCATTTTAATGAAAGAAACTCTAAGAAATTATCTGAATGTTTCTGTACAGTGAAGGCAAAATTTGGGGTGCGCAGAGGTGAAAGATAGAGAGACAAAATACTCAAGAAAGGGTAAAGAACAACAGAAAGAGAAAGATAGAGAAGTCAGAGAAAACAAGAGAGAAGAGCGAGGTGGAGGGGAGGCTTCCTCCCATGCCTCTGGAGAGCGTGCCTGCTGGAACTGCTCTGGGGAGCTGCTGAACAGCTTTCCTGGACACAGTTCCGAGCGGTGGGCATTCAGTAGTATAGAAATGAATTCAGCCTATGCCAAGCGCACAAGACGTTTTCCTAGGCAGATACAGTGTTGTGATTGATCTGCATAATCCTCTCTGCTCAGGAAGGATGAAGAAAGAGCCCGTGAGTCTGGGACATCAGCCCTGACAGAACCATTACAGAGAAGATGGCTTACTGTGCGCCTGCGCATAGCTGCACCAGGCATGTTGGATCTCCTAGCTAACAAGAGATTCTGCCTGATAACTGCTTCTTTTCTCTCTAAGGTACAAAGGTGACAGAGATTGAAATAATGAAACAGACTTGGCTTCACTAAATCACAGCTTCAGTTTCTTCTGTTTTATTTTTATTGATTTTTTTGACTGCTAACAGATATAAGAAATTAGAGAACGAAGAATGATTTTTTTTTATTTTTCAACCCCTACATATATCATTGCTGCTTGTCCAGGTGCAAATCTGTCCAGTCAGACCCTCTCTTTGTTCCTGTCCTCATTCTTGTTAATGGAAGAAAACCTAGAGTGTGGCCCTTTTAAATAAAATAGCTCAAATTTAGCAATTTTTCAATTGTATAATTTATACACGTAGCTATATTTAAAGAGTTGGAAATTACATATATGAAAGACACCATATATATATAATATATATGTATATATTATATGTGTGTGTGCATGCTAGAGTATATATATAATATATATATTAAAGAAAAGAAATATGTGTAATTGATTAAAGGGTTTTACTAGGCATTTAGTTTTCTGAGTCATTAGAAGGACTGGATATAGGGTCAGGGAGATGGCTCAGTGCAATAAGTACTTCCCTGACAAGTATAAGGGCCTGAGTTCAATCCTTGATTCCACCCCCCGCAAAAAAAAAAGAAAGACTGGATAAATTGGTGATATTAAAAATTAAAGGCTGGGGAAATAGCTCAACTGTCTAAGCACCCACCTCTCAAGCACAAGGAGCCAGGTTTGATCCCTGGTATCACACGCCCGGCAGCTCCATGCTGTGCCAGCTGTCTAAATTGGGCATGGTGTTATATTCCTGTAATCCCTGCACTGGGGAACCTCAGACTGAGGATCACTGTGAGTCTGAACTTCATAGTGAGACCATAAAAAAATAAATAAAAGATTTTAAAAAGTAAATTACAAATTAAATATTACAATTAAAATATATGATTATTTAAAATTATATGATTAAAATAAATGGTAAAATATTTATTCCCAAATATGTCCCAAACATTTATTTCCAACTTGGATAACTCTCCTTAGGGTTAAACTTTTCATGTTGTGAGCATCTGTGTGCTAGAACACCTACATATAAAATAAAGTTCTGGGTATTACAGATGTTACTCAAAGCAAAACACATAAGGGCATTGTTGTAATGATGTTTACATGCTAATAGAATAACAAGCAATGTACTGAAAAATAATAAATGTTAAATTGATTTTAAGTAATGTGAAATGGCAGGCAAAATAAATTAAAATCTGCTATAACATCATTGTGAAGTGCATGGCTCTTTTGATAAGATCAGGAGAAACAGCTGCCTTTGAGAAGGGGCTAGTCCTGTGCAGGTCACAGCAGAACATTCAACTGGGAACATTAGTACCATGAATACCTTGATGGAAAGCAGTAGGTGGTCAGCTGGAGTCCCATGGTCCAGTCCTCCTAGCGCATAGCTTCATTTTAAAGAAGCTTATTGGAACGAGGCCAGATGTGCTTATTTATAGATTGTGAACGGTAGTTCTGTGACACATGACATAGTTAAGTGGTTGTGATGGAAGCCATAAAAGCCTATAAATTTAGAAGTATTTACGTTTGGATAGTCACTAAAAATTTACTTATTTCTGATCTACTGCTAAGAACGATTGACAAATGACACAATTAAAATTCTACTGAACATAAGATGGATAAATTTCAAAGAATATAAATGGAGGAATGGCATTTCCTAAGAAGTGTTTTAATACGTTCCTGTCTGTATCCAGAAGTGACAATGGGGTAGGGTTAAATAACATGGTTGTTGAAATGATTGTTTAATTATGATCATGGATTATATAGCATACAAAAGAATGAAGTACACAATAGGTTAGAGAGACTAGAGAAATGAATTATAAAGGATAGTTGAGAAGAGAAAAATTAAGAAAAATAAATCTTAATGGTGATGTTTTTATATCTTGAAAGAATAAATGAGTAGATACTTCACACATGAAGAAATAAGAAGAAGAAAATGGAAGGAAATATAAATAGAAAAATGGAAGGTGAGACTCATGGAACAAACTTATGAAAGAATAGAAACAGAAAAAATCTCTCCTGTCCAAATTCATGTTTTCTCATGAAAAGTATGTGAGTTTTGGCAGTGGCTTCCACTGTTTTAACTTGTTTCAGATAACTGCATTCTAAGTTTAATGCCTTCTCCATTTGTTTTCTAAATCAAATGTGGATGATCCTCAAGGTACAATTCTTTCTGAAGAAAACTGATTTCCAGTTCTGGATCTGTGAAACCAAACATGTTAAGGATGTCCCAATACAAAGGTGAAGCAGGCACAGGTCAGATATTCAAATTGTAAAAGGGAGAAATAGGAAAGAAGAGAACAGTGACAAAGCAGAAGTAAATCTCAAACCTAATAGAAAAAATAAGTTTTTAATCTTACCATTTGAAAATATTCATATTTGATACAGGATACAGCAGAATCTGCATGTCGCAATTGTAACACAGCTAAGCATGTGGTTCTCACTACACAGCTCAGACTTGCGGTGACCCTCCTGCTTTCAGTCTCCCCAGCACTGGGATTACAGGCCTGTGCCCCCGCGCCCGGACTCTGGCTGGCTCAACCCTCCCTGACATGGCATGCGGTGCCTGAGACTGAACCACAGCCCCTGATCTTTAGTCTGCTGAGCTATCTCACCAGCCCCGGGTCCAGAATCTTGAGGGTCCAACAGCTGCCAAGATGTTGGGATTCTGAATCAAACATGAATATTTTCACAGGCTAAGATTTAGGCTTGTTTGGATCATGACAAACTTGCTTTTACATGTGAAGAAATAATTTCCTAAAATCATTGAAAGTTAATTCAACTCGATTCAGAAATTCATCTCAATTATTCTAGGCCATCGGATGATGCTAGAAGTAATCTATACTTCCAACAATGAAATTTTGTGTTTTTACATGTTAGTTTATTTTATGTTGTATATATTTCAATGACTTAAATTTTAATGGCAAAGTGAAAAGAATCCAGTAAGTTCTCCATTCTTGTTCTTGTTTTAGATCAGAAAACTATTTTAGCAGTCACAAAGAGATCTGTGAAAACATCCCTTTAGATGCAGTAGGGCTGTATTCTTTTTTTTTTTTTTTTTTGTCTTTTTGAGACAGGGTCTCACTATGCAGTTCAGGCTGTCCTTAAGCTCACTTTGTAGCTCAGGCTGGTCTCGAACTCACAACAATCCTCCTACCTCAGCCTCCCGAGTGCTGGGATTACAGGCATGCGCCACCATGCCTGGCTTGTATTCATTTTACAAATTATAAATTTCAGAGGATTTTGTTTAAATGTACACAATAAAGCTAATACATGATAAAATCTGAGCAAAGCATATTTGATTTGAAGTACCAGACAACAAGCAATACATTAGAACCACTGTCAAATATGAAAGTGTAGAATTGATTTAATACTCTGCTCCAAGTGAGCCAATCAGCTCAACATTTAATTAGCATCAATTTTATAAATATTTATATTATCAAAATTTATAATGTTTGATACTATATTAGAAAGAAGAAAATCTCTGTAAAACTAAATTTGTAAGGCCAATTAGTCAAAAGTGATAATTGACCAGCATAATAGGCATAAGAAAATAAAGTCTCCTGAGTCTGAAAGTCTGTTTAGATCATTTATCAAATGTTTTTTGAATCGTGACAAACACCTTTAAGCAGTGTGTGAATGAGGATGTAACCCTCAATTCATGAATTAGAAGTGCTTTTATTATCACAGGAATATGTCAGCAAATGAGGTATATCGGAAATTATTAATAAAAATGCAAGAGAGTGATTCATGTCCTGAAGTCAAGATTTCATTGGACAGAGCTCTAATTAACTGAGATCTCAGATGAATAACCACTTGAAAGGAGAAAAATAAGTTAAAAAATACATTGTTACTGTATTTAAAACCATTCACTAAAAACATCACTGTGATGCTCTGTTGCTCAATAATTTCTTCTTCATATAATTTGCATCATAAATGCATAATCTGTGAATAAAATTAAAAGCTTTTCTTATATTCTGTGTATGGATATACACATGTGTAGAATAAGTTGGTTTAATTACATAATTTTATCATTCATTTGGCAATATCAATTCAATATTCAGTGTCTTTTATTATTTGCTCATAAAAGGTACAATAAATGCCTTATATAATTGACAAAACCCTGGGAGCTTATTATCCGAATGGACAATCTTAGTATTTTGATGTAAACAGGTAAAATTATAATTTCATTTGCTATTGTTGTGGCTCAAATGGATTGATTTGTTCATGATCACATTTTTGGTGTCAGATAGTTGCATCTATTCTTTAAAATCAAATGCTATAAAATTATCAAAAAGTGCATGGGAATGTTAATACATATATGTGTCAAACTTTGTAGTTGAAAAAAATTATGCTTATAAAAGGAGGCAGCTCACACATGTGAGAAAAACAAAAATAATAACATGATAAAGGAAGAATGTGACAGATTTTATACATTGGACTGAGTGGCTACACTGTGGTAGCCAGGGTAAAAGCTGTTCAGTTCTGTATTTACAAACACTGTGGCTCTGCTGAAGGTTCAGGGGTGGTTGTGGAACATCACGCAGAAAGGGCCATGCAGCTGCCCGTCACTCTTCTCTCTATGATACGGTCTCACAGCACCAGGTACAATTTCTTTCCCGAGATATTAAGGTTTGTGCAGTCGGGTACATAGACTTCTACAGCCCAGGAGCTCTCCTGTTGCCTTTTGAAGCCATTTCCAGTTCCCTTCTGCTCTCCCCCATCCTCACCTCTGCCACTCACTCATCTGATTGCCTCTACTTTTGCAATTTCATTCTTTCAAAAATGCTGTATAAATATAACAGCAACATGAATCTTTCTGGTAATCAACGTAATTGCTTTGAGATATTCAAATTGGGACATAAACAATTCCTGCTTATTGCTACACATATTTCATTAAATAAATACACCACAGTTTACTGAATCATTCAGTCTGTGACGAATATTGGTATTATTTACAGTTTTATACTCTAAAAATATGCTATCGCAGAAACCCAGCCATGTGGGGATACTTCACAGTGGTTTTTATTTTAATTTTTTGATGTTCTTTGTATATTCTCTTCACCAATTATCTGCTATACTTTCTTCTATTTTTAAATTATTTTAGCATTTAATTGACAGTATGCAATATATTTTAGGCATTAGTATTTTGTTAAATATGTACTGTGCAAACACTTTTCTCCTACACTGCAGTTTTCAGCTTGTGACTCTTTTGAAAGTGTGCTGCAGAACAGAAACAATTTTGAAGTCCAACGTAACAAATATTTTGCCATTAAGCCAAGAATTGTTATCTAACTTAGAAATCATTTTTTTAAGTTTTGTACTCTTGCTATCTAAATTTAAGTCCAAATGTGTACCTAAGAATGAAATACATACAGTACATATTGGGAAATGCGCCGAAAATGTTCAAATGAAAAATGAAACAAGGCATGTGTGGGGCTCAGAAGGGTGAGAAAAAAAATATTAGAAGGAAACAATGGAAACAAAGGTTTTTTGTAAATAGAAAGGGGAAGAGAGCCAGAAGAGATGAAATGAAATGTGGAAAAAGAAGCAAGCTATGTCATTTACAAGTATAAATTCCACATAACTGTTATCACTATGTATATCCAAAAGGTATTGACAGATTCCTGTTATGATTTGCAATAAAAACAAATTCATAAACTTAAGTTCATATTTCATTGAGGGTGATTTATTTTTTTATTTTTGTTTTATTGAAGTACAAATATCAATGAGATAGTTTTTTTTTTTTTTTTTTTTTTTTTTTCCGGAACCGGGGATTGAACTCAGGCCCTTACGCTTGCCAGGGATGCACATATTCCACTGAGCCATCACCCTGGCCCTGACAATGAGATAGTTTTAAGATAACTTGACAAGATGGATTTGATAAATTAACACATTGAAAACTGTTCATAATGTTTTGGTATCATAGAAGGTACATACATGATATTATACTTACAGACATTATTATACAATATGCCTCCTCTCAGTAAATTAAGAGAGTGTAGCTGTTTGTGTATCTTATTTTTTATACCTGAATTACATCAAAGATTCAATAATTGATACTTTCTACCTTGTTATTTTCCTAGTGGTCGTCCATAGTACTAGAAGCCAACATAATATCCTATCCAACCACCATTAGTGCAAATCTTGCCTCTCATAGAATTATGTAGAAGCACAGCGTTATCTATCCCAAGTGTACTGTCCATACACACACATCATGATTCTTCCTTTCTGTACCCCTTCCTTTGTCTACAACTGTCAGAGATGGGCACTCCATTGTTATTCAACTAATTTAGGTGCTTGAACTTGACAACACAATCCAACACAGTCCAGCACTCCACAACAATAGTGAGTTATCTGAAGAAGTTGTTGACCACAGCCATTTACAGGTCAACTTATTATTATGGCCCCACGATGTATACTCCATTTTTATACTTTTCTGCTTGATGGATAAGACCTAGATAGAGCAAGACTTATATATCAACACATGTACTTTATGTTTCTTATGAGGTCAGTGAAGTCCCTTCAGGGTTTATCTTGTAGTCCTGTACATTATTCTGTAGTTCCTTTGTCTGTGTCATCCATGTGGATGAGTCGTGGCCAATGCTTGACCAGTTTGCTCTCTGTGAGAGCCTGAGAGAAAGTTTTCTCTCCATGTGACTCTCCCCAGGCACACTATAGAACTTCGATCTCTTTCCTCTGTGGCTGCATAATCTCCTTGATAAGAAAAGTTGGAGCTCAACTGAGTTTCATGATGTTGCAGTACACGTTCTCCTATGTCCTGAGTCTTCGCTGACCTTGAAAGGCTAGGGCCCAAATGTTAGCTGGCCTTGTGGCTCTTCTGTTTCTCCAATTTGATATTTGAACTTAGGCTGTTAACCATCCAGAAGAAAAGCTGATTAGTATGCTACAACATATGCCATTCACTTTGCCTTATCGGACTCAATTGATTTTAGTTGTTCTTGTACTTGTACCATTTGTATTTCTGCTTTTCTCTTCTTATACTAGAGAGTGAGGGTGATTTATAGTAAACATAAAGTTCATGCAAATTTCCTTTTTGACTTGGGTTGCACAATTACAATATTTATTGAAATACTGTAATTTCTTCATTGAATGGTTTTTGCATCTTTGGAAATGTTTACTTATGATTTTTGTGTATTTCTAGTTTTAGACTTTCTTCTTTATTCCTGTGAGCTGTGTGTAATCCTTTACCTATGACATGTGTTCTTGCTCAGTCATAAAATCTTAAAGTTTCTTACACTTATTTCTGCTATTCAACTATTTTAATTTATTTTCCTACCTATTTAAGTTTCAGTATTTATATTTAGCAGCAATGGTGCTAAAACTTGTATAGTACCGATTTCTTCTTTTACTCACAGACTTAAACAGACTGGACTAGGTGGAGAATTATCTGTACTACTAAATCCAGTCTTCTTGTCTTTGAATGTATTATATCTCTCCATGTATTATTGTCCATTATAGTTTCTTTCTTCATTGATTTGTTGATTTTAATATATATATATATATATATATATATATATATATATATATATATATTCCAAATAATTTTAGTTATTCCATTTTTTGGATTACTTTAAATGTCATTGTATAGTTTTTAGGTCATTTAAAATCCATGACAATTTTGGGCTGGCCAGATACCTCAATGGATTAAAGTGCCTGCTTTGGCAGATTGAAGGCAAGGGTTCAGGCACTGGCATGCTGTGCTAGCCTCAGGACTGCAGCGTGCTCAGACTGTGACTGAGGGGCCGGGGAGATGGCTCAGCAGGATAAGTACCTCCCCCGCAAGCTCAAGGGCCTGAGTTCACTTCCTGGTTATGCAAAAACAAAACAAAACAAAACAAAAATAACTGTGATTGAGACTGGGTGTGACGGCACACACCTATAATCCCAGTGCTTGTGAGGCTGAAAATAGGGATCACTATGCATCCGATCTGTGTAGTCAGACCCTGTAGGCTTGGTAGTAAATATAAATAAATAGGTAAGTAAATAATAAGTAAATAAATAAACATACATACATACATAAAATTTAAAAAGTAAAATCCATGACAATTTTATTTGCGCCCTCTGATATGTGTTACTCGTTCTTTGCACACCTAGATAATTAGATCTCTTCTGTTACTACACTGAATCAGGAGGGTAGGAACAGGCATCTCTGTCTTGCATCAACCTCAGGGAAACAGGCTTCGATAGTTCAAAATTAAGTGAAGCTGTAGCTTTTACCTAGATTTCCCAATGAAGTGGAGAATTAATCATCTTATTTCTTAGTCTTTTTATTTCATTTTTAAAGGGGATAAAACATTAAAAAAAAACAGAAATAACACAGAATTTCATTACACAAAATGACAGAAATTCAACAATGGTTGTTATATTGTATATCATTGTCTTCAAATTAAACTTGTTACCAGAAACAGGCCTGACCAATTGCTCAAAAAATTAACAAAGAAAGAAAACATCAAGCATTAACTGTTTCTTTCAGTAGACCAACAGAAATCAGCAGTATGAGTATAAGTTATCCTGGGTGTGTGTATTTATATAATACATACATTTTTCCCTTCCTTTTTTTTTTCTTTTCTCCTTTCCCTCATCCCAGGTGCTCTTCCTTTTGAACAGTTATTTCCCCTTTCATTTAATAGTATCTATTTTACCTGTCAGATTTTATTTACTCCTTCAGGTTCTTACACTAGGAGTCAATAAGATTTTTACATATTCAGTTCTGATTTATTTCATTTATGAGTATGATTTCTGCATCCATTTACCTGTAAAAGCCTTGAGTTTATCATTGATACAAGTAGGTAATACTCCACTGTATGAAAATACCACATCATGTTTAGCTATTCCTCATTTGATGGGCATTTGGGTTGTTTCCAAGATTTAGCAATGACAAATTGCACTTGCTATAAACATGGATGCACAGATGACATATTTGTGTGTTGTATTTACCTACTCTGGAAAAATACCCAGAGGACAATAGTTTATTCTTAGTTGTTTGAAAAATTTCCACACTGATTTCTACAGTGGTTGTACCAGTCTGCACTCCCACCAAGAGTAGAAAAATGTTCATTTTTCCCCAAAGTTCCTCCAGCATTAGTTATTGGTTGACTTATTTCTTTTATTATTTTTTAAAGATAATAAAAATAGTAAGAAAATAAAAAACTAGTAGAAACAATACAGATTTTCACTACAGAAAAATGATAGGAATTTAACAGCAGTTATTGTATAGTGCATTCAAATTAGTCATTTTATAAGTATGAAAAATTGGAAATAAAAGATTTACAAGAAATTAAAAAGAAGAAGAAAAAAATTAAGTCTAAACACTCCTTCTGTTGTTTTTTTGATAATAGCCATTCTGTCTGGGGTAAAGTAGAATTTCAGGGATGTTTTAATTTGCATTTCTCAAATGACTGAAGATGTTGAATATGTTTTCATATATTTAGGTGCCATTCTTAATAGTTATTAAATTTTGTCAAATTCTTTTTCTACATGAGTTGATATACTAAAAGTATTTTCATTTCACTCTGAAAATTTTGAGGATGACAGTGATTGATTGAACCTATGTTTTGAATATAGAAAAAGTTTATCAATGTGTGAAATTGCTTACTTTCTTGAGAATAACTGATCCAAACTACAATAGATTTTAATCTACAGTTTTTTCTTTCATCAGGTTTTCATCAAAGTAATACCAGCTAGAGTAAAAACTAAGAAAATTTGAACTCTTTATATTGACTTTTGTATAGATAGAACTACTTGATCACCAATAATGCATAATTGTAATTTGTGTGAAATTGGTATTAATTTTTAATTTTTTTAATTCTTTCCTGAAGAATTTGCTATAAATCAGGAATTGTGATGCCTCCTGCCTTGTCTTGATTGGCCAAGATTGCCTTTGCTATTCTAGGTCGTTTGTGGTTCCAAATAAATTTTAGGATTGATTTCTCTATATCTGGGAGGTATGTTGGTGGCAGTTTGATAGGGATTGCATTAAATCTGTACAGCAATTTTGGGAGTATGGCCATCTTCACGATGTTGGTT
>PVKA01007133.1:36770-79532 GCA_004027165.1 Ctenomys sociabilis | reverse complement strand
CAAACATATATTCGCACGGGAAGCTCTTGAAAGAATCAACAAATGGGATCAACTTTTCCTAAAGAGCTTCTGCATGTCAAAAGAAATTGTCAACAGAGTGAAAAGACAACCCACAAACTTTGAAAAAATCCTAACTAATAAGCAATCAGACAGAGGTCTACTGTCTAGAATTTATAAAGAACTAAGGTATAACAGGGCCTTCAAATTTAAAGACCCAATTCAGAAATGGGCATCTGAGATGAATACACACTTCTCAGAGGACGAAATTAAAGAAGTGAACAAATATATGAAAAAATGCTCCACATCACTAGTCATTCGTGAAATGCAAATAAAAACAACACTGAGATACCATCTCACTCCAGAAAGAATGGCTATCATAAGGAAATCAACCAACAACAAATGTTGGAGAGGTTGTGGGGAAAAGGGAACACTTCTCCACTGCTGGTGGGAATGTAGACTGGTACAACCATTGTGGAGGTCAGTGTGGAGACTCCTCAAAAGAGTGGGACTAGAAATTCCATTCAAGCTGGCTATCCCACTATTGAGAATTTTCCCAGAGGAACTGAAAACATTGTATCATAGTGACATATGTGTACCTATGTTTGTAGCAGCACAATGTGTGATAGCAAAATCTTGGAAACAACCAAGATGTCCATCACATGAGGAATGGAGTATTACTCAGCTATTAAGAATTATAAGCTTGAAGCATTTATATTGAAGTGGATGCCACTTGAACATATACTCATAAGTGAAATAAACCAGACATACCTGTGCAAATATCGTATAGTCTCCCTAGCATAAGAAGCAAAAAGCAGAAATACAAATGGAAACGTACAACAACTAAAAACAATTGAGTCAGAAAAGGCAAAGTGAATGGCATATGCTGCAGGATACTAATCAGCTTTTCTTCTGGATGGTTAACAATGTAAGTTCACAGACCAAAATTGGAGAAATAGAAGAGCCACAAGGCCAGCCAACATTTTGGCTCTAGCCTTTCAAGGTCAGCAAAGACTCAGGACATAGGAGAACCTGTACTGCAACACCATGAAACTCAGTTGAGCTCCAAATTTTCTGAACAAGGAGATTATGGAGCCACACAGAAAAGAGATCGAAGTTCTATAGTGTGCCTGGGGAGAGTCACATGGAGAGAAAACTTTCTCTCAGGCTCTCACAGAGAGCAAACTGGTCAAGCATTGGCCATGACTCATCTACACAGACAAAAAATCTACAGCATAAGGTACAGGACTACAAGATAAACCCTGAGGAGACTTCACTGACCTCATAAGAAACAAAAAGTACATGTATGGGTATATAGGTCTTGCTCTATCTAGGTCTTAACCATCCAGCAGAAAAGTATAAAAATGAAGTATACACCACGGGGCCATTATAATAACTTGAGCTGTAAATGGCTATGGTTGACAACTTCTTAGGATAACTCACTATTGTTGCAGAAAGCTGGACTGTGTTGGACTGTGTCGTTGAATTCAGGCACCTAAATTAGTTGAATGACAATGGAGTGTCCATCTTTGACAGGTGTAGACAAAGGGAGGGGTATAAAAAGGAAGAATCATGATGTGTGTGTATGGACAGCACAGCTGGGATAGATAATGCCGTGCTTCTACATAATTCTATGAGAGGCAAGATTTGCACTAATGATGGTTGAACAGGATATTATGTCGGCTTCTAGTATTATGGACAACCACTAGGAAAATAACAATGTAGAAAGTATTAATTATTGAATCTTTGATGTAATTCAGGTATAAAAAATAAGATACGCAAACAGCTACAGTCTCTTAATTTACTGATAAGAGACATACACTATAATAATGTCTGTAAGTATAATAGCATGTATGCACCTTCTATAATACCAAAACATTATGAAAAGTTTGCAATGTATTAATTTATCAAATCCATCTTGTCAAGGTATCTTAAAACTCTCACTGATATTTGCAATTCAATAAAATAAAAAGAAAACACACACACACACAAAAAAAAAAAACCAACAAAGCAAAGAATATCAGCTAAATATTGCTACTCTCGGTTAAAGTCACTGACATCCACAAAGAAAATCTGTTTCATTTGAAATTCAGCCTGTGTTACTCATCAAAGAACCTGTTTCATGGGTGGGTGGGTGGATGTGTGGTTTGTTTTTATCTTTAAACGTGTGTGCTGAAAATTGTATTTTTTTTTGTTGGGAGAGAAAAAAAGCTGTTTCAAATGCCAGTGTGCCCGCAAGCACCTCCTAGTTCTAGGTGGTCTAAGCTAAAAATACAAGCAGTGACACACATGAGACACGGTTAGTCTACTGCTGCATGCTAGCAATGTAACCAAGTCTCTGCTGATGCCCCCTTCCCTCTGATCACCCAGAAAGTCCACCCTAGCAGCCATCTCCTGAGGGATGACCACAGGCACAACGGATCGAGTACATCCCACACATTCTGCATCCTCACAGCCATCACTGCTGCTCCAGAAGAGAGAGCAGCGGCAAGACACCTCCAAATTCTAATTTACTGTGAAAATTACACTTGGGTCCCTACCCACCCCACATATCAACTTCTCTTAGGGAAGAGGCTATTTGGAGTCAGAGGTTTGAGTCCCAGCAATGTCACCTTCTAAGTACATGGACCTCAGATTCCTTTTCTAACTTGTCTAGTGGTAATTTCCTCATGTAAATACCACAGAGCTATTGAAATTATCAGACCAGATGGCTACGAAAGACAAGGAATAGCACGCCAGTACCAGGCATTCAACAGCAGCTGCTTCAAATGTCTTTTTAATAGTGCCTCCACTATCTTTCTTTCTTTTTTTTTTTTTTTAATGTATTGGTACAGGGTCTCACTACCCATTTCAGACTCACAGCGATTCTCCTGTTTGCAGTCTTGCCATCGCTGGGATTACAGACATGTGCCACTATGCCCAGTCTCAGTGACTGGCTCAGTGCACCTGGAGGTGCAGCTGGTGCAGCATGTGGTACCGGGAATCAAACCCCGGTCCCTGGGCTTGCCTAAGTAGGCCCTTAGTTAACTGAGCCATCTCGCCAGCCTTTTACTTTTTAATCTTCAGTTATTCCAGTGCAAACTGGAAATCCTTCAGTTATATACCACCAGGTACAAGAGGCAGTACATATCCTACACTGAACTATATCCCCAGCCATTTTATTATTTATTTTGCAAGTCTCACAAAGTGGATGAATTGTCCCGGCTAGGCTCAAACATTTGGTCCTCCTGCCTCAGCTTCCCAGAATGCTGGGATTACGGGTTTATACCACACACCTCAGTTGGATTGGACAGATATAAAAAAGTTCTTATTAAATATTGTTGCATATATAGTCATGACCAACTGCTTGTCTGTATATAACTAATGTTAAACCATGTTTAACTTGTCTGTTTAGTTATAACATGTCCATAAAGGTGATGGTGGATAGTAAACTATATCTGAGACACTATCTGAGACACACTTTAAGTGTTTTACTATTATTTACCATGCAAAATGGCTGGAAAAAAATATATCTTTCACTGTCCAAGAGATGTTGAAAAACTTCAGCAAACATCATTCAAGTCTAATGATGAAAAGAGTAAAATGTGAAATGAAAATAACTTAGAAATCCCATAAAGCTGTTATTTTGGAATAAAAAGGCATTCCGAAATCTTGAGTTGTGCATAACCTTTTACACCTGAAGCTTCACTCAATTCAAACAAAAATTGAAAGTCTAATGACACCACGGACATAGCTGCCTCGACAAGCACAAGAAATGCAAGGTGTCATGCACCTAAAGCAAGTCACTTACTGAAACATTTTGCAAGTGTGGTAAAAAGTACAATAGGAAAATTGTTTGCAGTGACTATTCCAATGTTTCGCAAACCTCAGTTCTTAAGATTATGGTTAATGTTAAAGATGTTGTTTCTATATTCCTATTTACATATTATTGTTAGTATTTTTATTTTTCTTTGATAACTTCAAGATTATAAATGTTACATAAAAATAATTGCAAATTTGCAGTGTTTTTAAAATTTTATTTGCATTTAAGTACAGTCAGTACTAGTTATGAATGTTTCTCTGATATGTGCATTGTATGCTGTGATTTTTTTTTTTTATCATAACCTCTTCAGGGTTAAGTGTCAGGAGAATACCCAGACTTCTTATGACAGAGGCTTAATAGTCCCACTATACCAGGAGAAAACAGTCTAAAATCAAAACTTATAGTCCCACTTATAACAGCATCAAAAAATAAGGAATACGACAAAAGGAGTATAAGAACTCAATAATAAAACTATTAAACATGCTAAAAAAAAGTGTTAAAGTTACATGTAAACATACAACATTCATGGGCTGGAAAGCTAAATATTGAAGTTTATTCCCCAGAAAATATAAGTCCACTGTATTCTGTGGAAATTAAAAAACTTGATTCTATATTTTATATGGAAATGCAAAGGCTCTGGAATAGCCAACACAATTTTAAAAAGAATAAAGTTGGAAGACTCATACTATTTTAATATAGTATTAATTAATTCAACAATCAGTAAGAGATAAATAAATATATCAACAGAACAAACTAGGAACCCCATGAACAGAACAAAGCTTATAATCAATTGATCTTTAACAAGACATGAAGTCTTTCAATATAAGGAAATCTTCAAAATACAGTGCTAAAATAATTGGATAACACAAAAATTAAAAAACCTTTTACTTTACTTCACATGATATATAAAATTAATTTGAAGTAGGTTGTGTATTTTAACAAAAAAAAACTATTTTAAAAAGAGATAAAGCTCCTAGAAGA
Organism: Ctenomys sociabilis; assembly: GCA_004027165.1. Classification (NCBI taxonomy): domain Eukaryota; kingdom Metazoa; phylum Chordata; class Mammalia; order Rodentia; family Ctenomyidae; genus Ctenomys; species Ctenomys sociabilis. The sequence continues at coordinate 74,752 of PVKA01007133.1, read as the reverse complement.
GATATTTGAGATCTCTTAGATATATTTGCGATCCTAAGGTAGGCAAAGATTGCACAAAAAGACAGCACAAGCCACAAGTTGGACCTCATAAAAATTAAAAACTTCTGCTCTTCAACAGTTGAGAAAATAAAAACCAGAGACTGTTAAAATATAACACAAATACCTTCCAAAGAACTTTTGCAGAAAATATAGAACTCTTGCAACTCAATAACAGACATGTAACAAAATTTTTAAAATAGACCAAAGCTCCAAAAGTTACAGTGTATCATTATATTTATATAGCAATGATGTGTGTGTGTGTGTGTGTGTGTGTGTGTGTGTGTGTGTGTGTGTTTTAGTAAGGGTCTACAGAGTCTCACTACTGGATCAGGCCTGTAGTGATTCTCCTGTTTTCAGCCTCCCAAGAGCTGGGATTACAGGCACGTGCCACCATGCCCAGTCTCAATCACCCTGTCAGTGCGTCCGGGGCAGGGCTGGTATGGCAGGCCAGGGATCATACCTCTGACCCCTGCGTCTGCCTAAGCAGGCGCTTTAATCCACTGAGCTATTTGGCCGGTCCTATATAGCAATTGTGAAAAGACAAGACCTTAGAAATAAGCAACAGACTATGGTTGCTGGGTGTGAGGTGAGAAGAAAGGAAGAGAGGTAGGGAAATTTACATTAGGGCAACAGAAGGAACCCTGCAGTTATGGGGACTGCTCAGGACTGTGATCCGTGGCAGTGTAGGAGACAGGGGAGCTACACGTGTGCAAAACTGTATAAAACTAAATATAACCTAGGGCTGGGGGAACTCTACTGTGATGTCAGCTACTTGAGAGGTTAAGGCAGAAGGACATGAGTTCAAGGCCAGCCTGGACAACTTTGTGACACTCTTGTCATTTATTTATTCATTCATTCATTCATTCATTCATTCATTCATTCATTCATTCATAAATAAGGGCTGGGCTAGGATGTGGCTCAATATGAAAGTCTGCCAATTTCTAAAAAAATAGATTCAACCCAGAGCCTATGCCAAGTGTGTGAGTGGAACTTCCTTCATCAGAAAGGCCCAGTGTGGAACCCTGCAGCAGAACTCCCTGCAGAAACTAGAGGCAAGACCCACCCAACTGATCCAGGGGCAGAACATCTTGCTAGAGTGGCACAGAGGGTTCACCTCCAAGGGCTGTAGCAGAAAGAAGAGCAGCACAACAGCTAGACCCAAGCCACACCCACCTGGACTAGTTTGAACTTGGTAGATCCAGATCTGTTGCTAAGGTAATAACTCTATCAAATCTCTACACCAAAGGTCAAAAAATAGAACTTTACAAAATGACAAAGAGAAGGAGCAAAATGCATTCTCAGACTCTAAGCTCACTCAGAACAAATACAGTAGACAATAGCCTAGAAGAAATTGGAAATCACATACCTGAAATCTCTGAAATAATAGCATCTGAAGTAAAGAAGTAACTGCTGAAAGGTATAGAGGAAATCAGATCAGAAATAATTTCTGAAGTCAAAAAATAAATGATGATTATAATGAAAGTACTAAGTGCTTCTAACAAAGACACCGATAAAAAAATAGAGAATAGAAAAATTATGCAATCCTTGAATGAGCAATATAGGAAAGAAATAGAATTGTATGAAGCAGATTCAAAGTGCTATACAGGAAATTAAAACCTCAACTACAAGCTGGCAAAACCATTTGAATGCAAACAAAAATAGACTTTTAGTGAAAAGGTAAGAAAAAATCTCTTAAAAACAACTAGAATGCAGAAAAATAATTCAACATCTGCAAGACAATGCAAAGATGACCAATGTAAGACTAATAGACATCAGTGAGAAAGAAAGAATCAATATAATGATATAAAAATACAGACAGAATAGCAGAAAACTTCCCAAACATGGGGAAACCATCTTACAATCAGGTAACCAAAGCATGTAGAACTCCTAACAGCAACACAATTAAAACCACACCCAGACATATAATAATCAAGATCCCAGAAATTCAGCACAGGAACAGTATACTAAAAGCCACCAGAGAAAAGAAACAGATCAAAGGAAAACCCATCAGAATAACAGTAGATTTCTCTTCACAAACCATCAAGTCAAGAACAGCATGCAGCAAAGTATAAGTATTGAAAGAAAACAAATTCCAACCCAGACTAATATACCCTGCAAAACTCTCTTTGAAGTATAATGGAGAAGTGAAATACTTCCATGCCAAAGATCAACTAAAGAATTTCATGAGCCAGGCGTGGTGGCGCATGCCTGTAATCCCAGCACTCGGGAGGCTGAGGCAGGAGGATTGTTGTGAGTTTGAGACCAGCCTGAGCTACAAAGTGAGTTTAAGGCCAGCCTGAACTGCATAGTGAGACCCTGTCTCAAAAAGACAAAAAAAAAAAAAGAATTTCATGATGACAAAGCCAACCCTACATTGACTACTAAAAGATATTCTAGAGAGCACAATGACCACAACTTCATGAATGAGAATGGAAAGAAGCCACCAAATAGGGCAAACTATTAAACACAGGAGAAAAAGAAATATACAACAGCAGTCTTTCAATTATTCTTTTGTATACAGCAGAAAAATATTTCCATCAGCATACTCTACAAATGGACTTCTCCTACACCCTATGGGGTATCATTCTATCTGGGTCTACAGAGTGGATATCTAGGAAATAGCAGTAGCTCAGTCCCACAAGTGACACCTGACAACCAGTAAGTGTCATGGACACTGTCCATGTCCACACATACTAGAACTTTGTGCAATATTCTATCTCCAAACCGTTAGAAATTTTGGTCATATAACTGCCACTCCAGTATTTATGTTAACAGCGCCACTGGTGTAGTGGTATCATGCAAGATTCCCAGTATTTATGTTATGTTTTATTCTTAGCAATTCTTTACTATAAAACGTTTTCTTAGCTGAACTGTTTTGACATACTTAATTTTTAATTAACATTTAATTTTCTGAATATTATTGAATCTTAATTTTTGTTTTAAGATTTATACTGTGTCTTTCATTTACAATGTACTTATAAGACATGGTATATTTTCTCCTAGTATTAGAAACTACTTTATAAAATATATTTCCATTTTTCATTGACTTTATATTACTTACTTTTACATACACACATACACACATAAAAAAATGTGTATATAACCTGATATAAGATTGATACTGTTATGTAAAAATCTTCAACGATTTCTTTAAATCCTTTAAATGGGTTCATCTAATACATCTTACATAGTCCTGTATAACTACCATTTTGAGAACTCTATCCAGGACCACACAGCAACTTCACTTGCCTTCTGGATTATGTTCTTTATTATTTTCTATATGCTACGTCTAGAGTTATTAGAATATTTCAAGTTGTGTAACTGGAAAATATTTTAGTTTTCAAACATATGTTTGCTGAGCGTAAAATTCAATGACGACAGATCTTTTTATTTTTTTTCTTTCAGTCCTTTAAATCAATTAGTCTAGTTTCTTAATTGCTTTTTTTTTCTTCTAATGTGGAGTAATATACTATTTAATTTTATTCTTCCATAGCTAACATTTTTTACGTATATGTTTTAATGATTTTTTTCTTTACAATTAGTTTTGAACAATTTCATTTTTGTGTATCTTGGTATGATTTTATTCAAATTTCTTGTGAAAAAGGTTCATTTTTCTTGGAAATGTGCTGCAAATTCAACTAAATTCAGAAATTTTCAATCTTTAAATATTTATTGCCTATCCCTTTCTACTTTGAGAATTCTAACTATATGAATATAAGTTTCTTGAATTTGGCACAAAGTAAATATTACATGACTGATCTGTAAATTCTTTCTTGTTCATTTTCATTTTAGTTTTTACTGTTATACTCATTTAAGTTTTTGAATAATTTATTTACAGTGTGTAATATATTATTAATCTCATGCTATGTATTCATTTCAGAAATATTTCTCTAAAATTCTATGTCTACATCTTATATCTTTCACATTTCAATATTTGTCTGTAATTTTTAATATGCTATATAATTACTGATTTTCAATAACGTTAATGAGGAAAAAAAATAAAAAAGGGAAAGGTCTGGGTCCAATCCCTGGCAGCAGCAAAAAAAACAAAAAGCAAGTAAATAAGTATAAATAACTCACCAAACAATCACACATACACACATTAGTACCAGTAAAAACATCTTCGCCAGTAAGGTCAGTGGACTATGTGAATGTCAGTATCTCAGCTGTTTTACAAATTACTGCTGAGGTAGAGACTACCTGTGTGCATCTTAACTATATGCAATAGTCAATTAACAATGGTGAAGTTAGTACTTTGATACCAGTGCATTGGGCTGGGGGGACTGAGACTGAGAATATAAAAAAACTGAAACGCATAGAATATCGCACAAAGATAATCAAAAACCAGCCCTTGTCTTCCTAGTCAACCTCATCTCCTGAAGGCTCTACTTAAATACTAACCTGGGGCTCAATGGTAAAATAGGTGCTTAGCAAGCAGGAGGTCCCAGGCTCAACCTCCAGCACAGTGATGGATAATTATCTACTAAATTACTTCCAAACCAAATTTCCCAAAGATGTGCTGTTTCCCATTAGATGCCACAATGCTCTAATGTAAACTATTACTATTAAATATGACCCCTTCCTAACACCTAGTAAATTTCTACCTATCAGTCAATCCAAGACAAATTTCGTCTTTCATCAATATGCACTTTCCTGCCCTTCCCAAATTCCATCTAAAGGGAAACTATAATTTACAGTGTATTTAACATATGGTGTAATTTATTATATATTATCTCATCCTACTACCAGAATTAAAAGCCAGTAAGTTAGTGGCTGTTGGTGGGCATGCCGATAGTACTAGCTACCTGAGAGTTGCAAAAAAAAAAAAGAAAAAAACAATAGTAGAACTGCTTCTGCAGAAATTAGCCACAGGCCAGACTTCTCAGCATAACCAGTTGTTCAGCAGTTACAGAATGACAGCTCCAAAGATACCCAAAAAATATAAGAATATTATTTGTTTTTAATAACTTCTAAAAGACAATCTAAAACTATACCTAGCTAGAATTCTTTCTGAGAAAAAAACCAAAGAAAAAAAAAAAAAACCTGAAACCCTTACCTGTATTCTTTCGTTCCCGGTAGCAGACACAAACCCTGAAGCTCTACCACAGAATCCTCATGAAATAAACAATGGGAAACAGGAGTGCTAGAGGAAAAAGAAAACATTTCATGTTAGGAGTCAAGGAGCAGAGCTCAACATTCTGAAGTCAAATCCAAACTATAATTTTAAGCCAAGAATCTATGCCAGACCTCCACTGGATCTGTAAATCCTACACAGTTACAATAACTATTTGCTTTTCTCTGTGGGAAGGGTCCATAGATTCCACCACTCTTCACTTTCTCAAATAAAGGCTGACAACAAACATCTTTTTCTAGATAACTCACTGTTGCTTGGCCCACACCATGATGCTCACTCAAAGGACAAGTGTAAGGCTGATACAGACCCTATGTCAATTTTTATGATTATCATTTAGTAGCCTGTGTCATTTAGTCACATATCTACTTCTTTTATTGTTGAGGTATTTGGTACAGGATCTCACTACGCAGCTCAGACTTGTAGTGATCCTCCTGTTTTCAGGTTCCTCAGTGCTAGGATTACAGATGTGCACCACCATGCTCCAACTCCGCTGGGGATCAAACTCTGATGCCTGCTCTTGCCTAAGCAGGTGCTTAGTCCACTGAGCTATCTCATCGCCCTCTCATACCTACTTCTAATAAAACACTATTAATTTGCTATTTGATTGGTGTAAGTTTTTAAAACTATGTTCCCAGCCCATAAAATAATTATTCATGCATCTGAGTATATAGGCTTGAGTTAACGCCTAAAGTAAGCTCCTAAGACTTCTGAAACTTTTTGTCTATATTCTGATTATCAGATATACTCCAATATGTCAAGTTTATAAAAAAATTGTCCTCAATAAGGTATTACTCCACTTGTCTGTATACCAGAACACTGACATAATCTTAAGACCATACTTCTCTTAATGTCTTATGTCACCATCAGCTTTCGATTCCTATAAACCCGAACGTGCTTATGTTTCACACAATTTGACTGGGGGGTGGGTACTAAATCAAAAAGGCTCAGTGTATTCAGAAAGCAGAAAAAAGCAGCAAACTCTGATATGCCTTGTTGATCTAGAGATGACTCGTGGGTTAACTGGTTTCTTTCATCTTCTGACACCGATCCAAGTATTTCTTTCAAATTAAAAAAAAATTACAGGACTAAGAAAATATTTTCCGTAAAACTTTATTTTCTGATCTGAAAAAAGATGTAAAATCTTGCATTTAGTTTGAAAGCAAAACAAAGATACATATCGTTTAACTCACGTAAGGAAAATAGGCGAAAATAAGCAACTTGAAAGGATGCTTTGTTTTCCAGTACTAATATCCACTATGCACTTTATATACAATATGAAGAAAGTAACTGCCAAGTTCAGCAGAATAGGCAGCAGAAAAAATGAAGACAGTAGACACCTAGTACCATAAAACATCAATACTTGATAATAGCATTAATTTTCTCCACCTTAGGCTACTTAACATTTCCGGGCCTCAGCTTTCAAGGAAAACCAGAATACTGAATCAGATCTCTGCTGTTTCGTTTAGCGTTGATCTTTATAAAGAAATTTACTTCTTTTGAATAATCTCAACATTTAGAGTCTGAGAATCTTATTTTTTTTAAAAAATTAAAACTTAACCACCAGTGATTTACCCTCCATCACTTAAAAATGGTTTGCTCTCATTTATTATTTTCTTTTTTTTCCTCTCAGACTAGTGCAAAATTAGGACAAATTATTTTCGACTCCGCCCCCAGTGGTCCCACTAGTTCAAAGCCCCGCGGCGGCGGCGGCGGCGGCAGCGGCAGTGCAGCCCAAACGCTGCAGGGACGCGGTCAAGGCGACGCGCGACTATAACTTGGAGCGGGGACCCGCCCCCCCCCCCCCAGCGCGCGCCCCGCGTCCAGCCCCGCAGGGCCCGCCTGCTCGGGGGGAGGCTCGGCGTCCGGCCACAGGGCGCCGCGGCCCGCCGGGACTTACTCAGCGGCGCGCACGAAGCAGCACGCGTGCTCCCTGCACACGTAGAAGCTCTTTCCTTTATTCGGGCCATCGCGAACACCGGTCTTCAAAAAGCAGAAATGCTCTGAGGAAAACAAGGTCAGTAACAGTTAGGCCAGGCGAGCCCGTAGGCCCCGGGAAGGCCTCAGACTCCGAGACCCTACCGTGCTCCGGACACCGGACTGCTTCCATAACTCAGGTCGCCGGCGAAGTCCGCCTTCGCTTCCGCCTTTTCCGGCTTTAGTAGCCCCACCCACCCTGTCCAGTATCAGCCAATCACATAGGAAGTTTGCTCATTTGTAGCCAATCACAGCCGTCTTCAGGCTTGTGCGCGCCGAGGTCAAATATTAAAGCAAGGGGGCGTGGACGGCCAGGCTGAAACCGGAGGGCGTGGCTGCGGGAGAGGTGTGTGGGGCAGGGCCTTAGCGCTGCTGCTGGGCCTTGCAATTTTCTGTGCCCTTACGTAGATGCTGTAGGACTACAAGGATCCTTTAAGGTTGCCCTCCTGGCCCAGCTTGTTAAAGGGGCAGCACCGCGTGCAAGATTCCCCGTAGCTCGCGAAGGCAGCGAGGGAGCGATCTGTGGACGAGGACGCGAGTCTCAGTTCCAAGCCCAGCACCTTTTGGACCACGCAGCGCCTTCCCTGTATCCCCGCTGTTCTCTAGGCCCTCTGAGTGGAGGACCTGAGTTATAAATTTCAAAATAAAAATCACAGGAAAGATGCCAGGCGTGATGGTGCACGCCTGTAATCCCAGCACTTGGGAAGCTGAGGCAGAAAGATCACTAGGAGTTCAAGACTATCCTGGGCTACAAAGTGAGTTCAAGGCCAGCCTGGGCTACATGGCAAGATCCTGTACCAAAAGACAAAAAATTTTTTAAAATTTTTTTTAAAAGGGAGGGAATACCTATGAAGATGAGTTTTGTTTTGTATATTTGATATTATCAAACATTGTCTACAGGTATGCTCTTGTAGTTGTAAAAAGCGAGGATAAAATTTAAAAGGACTGTACTTGAAATTTAATAATTTGTTTGTTCGAAAAAAGGGAGAAATACATACCAGAAATTTATGACAAGAGAGATGGCTTCATATTACAGCAATTGAGGACCATATGCCTCAGACATATGGAGTAGCACATGCAACTGTAAGGAGGACAGGAGGACAGAAAATCTGTGACGTCTAGGAAATCTTGGCAGGATGGTAAGTGTAAATGATATGGGGTCCAGAGGAGGCAAGACAAGCCAGGGGCATCACTTGCTACTTCAACATTACTTACATACTGAGTAGCTTTCGGTATGGCCAGCGTGAAGCAGGTGTTTGGGAAGTGGGGAATTCATTTATTTACACTCATCCGAAGTTTAAACAATCCTGCTACACAACTTGATTTAGTGGAAGAGACTGAACTAGCACATATGGAACGCTTAAATGGCAATATAAAATGGTATTTAAATCTCAAAATGAATGAAGTTAGCAAGCTCTGTAGGGTTAAAGAAAAGGTGTGTTTGGAATTTTCTAAAGAGGAATTAATATATACATAGTTTCCATCTGAAACACTACACATAACTTGAGATAAGACAAAAATAAACAAAAAATAGAGGCATTTTCATTATTATAATTCTTGCAACTGAAAGATTTTAATGTACATTTATTATCACCAGCATCATCACCATTATTGGTTTTGGTTTTTGAGACAGAATTTCTATCCCAATCTGCTCTTGAATTCACAACATAGTTGTAATCTAGGTGCCACCACACCTAGGTTAATGTGCACATTTAATAGATGTTATGGGGAAATGTAGACCATAAATATCTCTACAAAGAGGAGTGTGGTAATTAATTCTTTCTTGATTAATGCTACTAGACAACATCAGGGCCTTAAATACTGCATTAAGGAAGAAGATTTTCCTAAGTACCCAAGCTGATATCTCAGGGCTAACCCCCCGGAAGTATGCACAGATTACAGAAAAAATGAGTATCACCTAAATTAGTTTTGACTTTGATAGATCAAAATGTTCAGCATATCTCACCTAATCATCTTTCAAATTGTTACATTGGGTAAAAAGAACATCATAATTGGAGTCATCTTTAAATTTTATGCCTACTGGCATAAATTATAATGAATTATAAAATATATACTTTTCAAAAACAGTTTATGTAATCATTTTTATTTTGTGTATATATTCCTTGTTCATATTCTTAGTCTACATATGCCTGCAAAGATCTTAAAGACTAGGTTTTATTAACCCCTAACTTGAGTTGAGAGTTTGAGTTTGTTTTTCCTAAAAGCTAGATTTATTCAAGATGAATGCTTCAGTTAAGTCCTGGTTTAAATGTACAGGTTGCAGGTCTAATCAATTCTTTTAAAACAAGTCTGGTCAAACACAAAGCACATGTTGGAATTACTTTAAAACTGGATTATAGGGCTGGCCTGATAGCTCAGCAGATTAAAGTGCCTGCTTAGGCAGATGCAGGGGCCTAGAGTTCGATCTCCAGCCTGCCATGCTGGCCCTTTCCCCGAGGCATGCTGAGACCAGGGATTGAGCCTGGGCATGGTGGCACACACATATAATCCCAGCTGTTGGGAGGCTGAAAACAGGAGGATCACTGTGAGTCTGATCTGTGTAGTGAGACCCTGTAGACCCTGTACTAAATACATTAAAAAAAAATGTGGGAAAAGCAGCTACATTAATACTCATAGAACTGTATACTTTAAATAGGTGGATTCCACACATCTCAGTTATAACACATTTCAGTTATAGCTCAGTGAAGCTATTTTTCAAAATAGACAAGCAGCACCAAAAGGGCTGCATGGAAAGTTCGAGCTAAAGTGAACCATCTTGCTATGTTAATGTTCCAGAGAAGTATCCTAATGGTTGAAGAAATAATGTACGGAGTAAAAATCTTTTCATTTCAGATGCTGTTGATTCTTAAGCAGACTGGTTCTCTGACCTGTGGACTAAAGCTCAGAAGGTACAAGCCCTCACTTTAGTTCTTGGGAAGATGAAAGAAGCATTTTGGGTTAGCACTGTGCGAGCCGGCATATATTAACTTGCCAGATATCCAGAAGGCATCAACAGGGAGAGAAAACTGGAGCAGATATGTCTAAACATCCCTGCCGCTATCATTTTTAAATAATACCCAATTCCAATTTTCAAGTGACTTGTAAAATTCTAGCTGCTAGCGGTTTTTATTCATTATTTTAAAAATTGAATTGTTCTAATGTGCTTTTCCAATCAGCTGACAGTTCCAAGAATCTTTCTTTCTTCTTTTTTGTTTCCAGTGCTGGGTATCAAAATTAGGACCTTGCTGTACCACTGAGCAGGCTGCAGCTACAGCCCAGTGTCTTCTTTGCAGAACCTCTGAGCTTAGGGGTTTCCATTGGGGGAGAGGAGGCACTCATTTTAACAAGCAGAAAAGAATTTTTTTGCCTATGAGCCACACTCTGAGCTCTTGTATTTTAACTTTCTCTGGGGTATTTTCTGAGGTAAGCCCTTCTCCTGCACTGCAACACTGTGTGCATACAGCTGCCTGAGAAGTAGGTTGTCTTTCACCCCCATTTTAAAGACGATGTAATGCTAAAGTTTAGAGCGAGACCATAGTCCTGGTCACCACCTTAGGACAGAGCCTCTGCTAGAATTTTGGAGCCACATAGGGCCTGTAGATTAATGTTGTCCTGACTCAGAATCATGAAGCTGCCACAAACAAATCAGAGACTGGAGACTATTTTTTTGAGATTCCCTGTGCAGTTCTTACCATTAGGGTATTTTTAAAAACAAATTATTCAGAGATTCATTTGGATATTTAATTTGATTTTGGGTAATAAATCACCAAAATTGTGGTATACAGACAGAGCTCAACAAATTCAAGTCTAAAGAATAGGGGAAGGCCTGCCATTTTATAAATGATCACTAGGTAGCAGCACATTAACATAAAAACAAAACAACCACTCATCTTCTTTAGCTGTTTCATTGTTTGAGCTCAAAGATATGTAATGTCAATTCAATTTCATTCCACTTTGTGCCTTTCAAATATATTAATTTTAAACATGTCCTTTGACATAGGCATGGTCAGAAGAATGATACAGTAAGGGCGAGTCTGCTTATCATCTGAAAATTCAAAAGCTTTCACAAATTCTTTTGTTCTACCAGTGTTCCACAGTATTAGATTCCAAATTTCACTGCTTCTAAAATATTATACTAAAGGTTGTTCAAAGAAAGCCTTTCTTTTAGCAAGTGTACAATTCATTGTATGTGTGTGCATTTTCCCTAGTAAATATGTAAAGCTGCATCACCATCTAATCTTAGACTATTTCCATCACTCACTCCCAGTTCCCTTAACCCTATATGTAATAAATCTCCACTCCCACCCTCTGCCCCAAGGCAACCACACTTACCAGCTTTCTATCTTTATAACTTCGTCTCCTGAACATTTCATATAAATGGAATCATATAACATACCTATTACTTCTGGCTTTAGAAGGATTGTGTATAATCCTTTTGAGGTTCATCCATGCTATGGCATGTAGAATTTCACTTCTTTTTAATGAGTCATCTTGCATTGTATATGTTTGCCAACTGGTATATATTTGACTCTTTCTTCCCCTTGGGTTTATTGGGGAATAGAGTCGTCACGAATAGTAACATGAAAGTCTATGTAGACTTTTGTTCTCATTCTTTGTACATGGATACCTGTGTGAAATTACTACATTAAAGGTGAGTTTATGGCTCACTCTTTTGAGAACTCGCCAAGCCATTTTCCAAACTGTTATAGTTCTGCCCGCAAGGCATGAGGCCTCTGCAACCTCACCAATGGGTGCCATTGTCAATCTTTTCTTATTACACTCAATCTGACAGGCAGGAAATGGTATCTTGCTTTGTTTTAATGTATGTTTCCCTATTGACAATTGGTGTTATGCTCCTTTTCATGTGCTTTTTAGTCATTATCTGCTTCTTTCAAAATGGTCTTGAAAGGCTTTTGCCTTCAGAGGTTTGTATGAAATTTAAAACTTAAGTAAAAATGACATTAATTGTTATTAGCCCAAAGAGATCAAATAAATAGTAATAGTTTGTATAACATTTGTGTACTCTGACTATAGCCATGTCAAAAATATTTGGATGTAAAGTTTAATCTCAGCTAGTGACTGGGCAACTTAGTGACTTAGAGAAACCCTGTCTCAATTTTTCTTTTTTTTTTTTTTTTTTTTTTTTTTTTTTTTTTTGTATTTTAGTCCAGAGTCTATAAAATCTCACTATGTAGATTGGACTTGTAGTGGTCTGCCTGTGTTCAGCCTCCCAGGATCTGGGATTACAGGCCTGGGCCATTACACCCAGTCTTAATTGCCATCTCAGCACACCCCCGGGGTCAGGGCCAGCACAGCAGACTGGGGATCGAACCCCTTGCCCCTGTGTCTACCTACACAGGTGCTTTAGTCCACTGAGCTGTTTGGCCAGCCCTCAAAATTAAAAATAAAATAAAAGTTAGAAATGGATGTGGCTCAGCCTGAAGGCCCTGCATTCAAATTTTTTTGAGCCAGAATGAACTCTTAACTTTTAAGGCTATGTATTACATACATGACTACACTCCCCTAACTTTGGGAAGTTGGTGTAATCTAGCCTCTACAACCCACATGTATCAGTATCAGTCTAATGGTATTTAAAAATCCAATAATGATATTTTTTTGTTTTTAGTTTTTTTTTTTTTTTGGTCTTTTTGAGACAGGGTCTCACTATGCAGTTCAGGCTGGCCTTAAGCTCACTTTGTAGCTCAGGCTGGTCTCGAACTCACAGCAATCCTCCTGCCTCAGTCTCCCGAGTGCTAGGATTACAGGCGTGCGCCACCACGCCCAGCTAAAAAAAATCCAATAATGATATTTAAAGAAGACATATAGAAAAAAATAAGAAAGAAAACACTCCTCCCAAATAGTGCTTATATAAAGAGGTAGGATTTGGAGTATTGATTCACACTTGTATACAGCATGTAATGTTTTTATTATTCTATGAGAGAATGGCCGGGCCACACTCCACTGCATGTCTGCCATAAACCTCTTCAGTTTGCAGCCTTCTCAGCTTAGCAATTGATCCTTCCCTTGTTTCTCTAATTAATCCTTGCTCTCTTTTTATTTTTATTTTACCATGTCTAATTTTTTTTTTTTTTTTTTTTAAGCCAGAGACTGGACCCAGAGGCTTCACCTGAGCTATATCCCCAGATCTGAGACAGTATTTTAAGACAGGTGCTTTCTGAATGGCTAAACTGTCCAGAGTGGATTCGAACTTTTGATCCTCCTGCCTCAGGCTCTCAGAGGACTGGAATTATAGACCTGTACTACCACTCATTTCATATTTTATACCAAGTTGTCTTTTCCCCTTTTCTTTCAATTCTGTACTCGTTATTTTGCCTAATTCTATCTTTAACCTTAATTTTCAACTGTTGCCAGAAAGCAAAGATGCTGCTCGCTGATTCCCTACGGCCCCACCCCAGGGGCCACATCTGTGGTTCTGCGCTCCTCTTCCCGCCCCTGCCCACGTTGTATTTCTTCTGGAAGGCAACAGATGGCGCAAGGGCATAGTCCAGGTTGTCACGGTGAGAAGGAACTCGCGGCCCCCGGCCCTGAGGATTCTCACCACCGAATCTTTGAGCCTCATTAAACACTGAGATGGAAGGTGCTAGGAAAGCCCTGGCACAGCGTGGCGAGTTTCCTCTACGTTACCTTTCTCAGTTAACCTGGGAGGTGGAGCAGTGCAGCACTGTTTCGTCTGCTATTTTTCAATATTAAAATGGTCTCAAGGAACTCATTAACCTTTTAAAAGCATAAATCATGTGCTATTAGTCTTCCTTGTAAAACTCTTCAGAGGCTGGCTGTTAGAGTTGAAGAAAAAGTTTACATTCTTCCCTTCTTGGTTCAGATGGACCATGTGCGATGCATCCCTCTCTATCGCCCACTGCTACCCTGCACCTCCGTAGCTATGGGTCTGCCACCCTGAACTGCCTTTTTGCTCCTCGCCTGAGCTTCATTTTACCCAAAGGCCTTTGCTTGTGCAAATGGCACTTTCTGCCTGAGATGTTTTGCCCCATTCTTTACAAGCACAACCCTTGATCCTTAAGGCCTCCAGAACTTAGCTATCACCTCTGTAAGACTTTCCCTGCTGCTTTGTCTGCAGAGCTCCTCCTTGTCATTCCCTCTGTGAGCATCCTGCTTACTTTCTAGATAACATTTGGCAGCACTTATTTGCCTAGCATCGCCCCATCCACTATTCCTGTCATTGCCAAGCAATCAAGGACTTCACTCCTTTTTCCTCATCATTGTCTATACGCAGCACACAGAAACTCAGTGCATATCTAGGGAATGGAATGAATGAAACCAGATAGACATGACTACAGCTACCCAGTGCACCTTCCTATGCACTTCCACAGCATCCCCGGTGGATTCAGTTTAGAAACTTGTGGTCATAAAGGGGATATAGTATGAACATCAATAATCCTAGGTGTTCCAGAGGCTGAAGCAGAAAGATTTCAAGATTGAGCCCAGCCTGGGCAATTTATCAAGGTCTTGTCAAAAGCTAAAGAGAAATAGAGGATAGAGACAGAAACAGAGACAGACACAGACACAGAGACAGGAGGTCACGATGGCAATATAGCACAATGGTTCAGGGTACTTGACTTAATAAACTGAATTCATAGTGAAAGGAAAAAAAGAAAAGAGGAGAGAAGAGGGAGTGAGAGAGCATGAGAGCGTGAGTGCTTCTGGTCACAGAAAGTTCTCAAATGTCCCATATTTCTAATGCATAATGAGTAGAAATATTTCTGTCTGAAACATCCACTTTTATGCCATCTGGAGTTACATATGATACATCTACCCTTGAAAAATATATGAATTTGGCTCTTTCATTCTCTCCAGCTTTCCGATGCCTTCTCCATCTCCAGTGAAACCAAGAGAGAACGTTTCAGTCACTTCTGACCCATCTAGACCCCTTAGCCAATGTTTTTCCAATGACTATTTGCCTAATTTGAAGCATTGCAAACAGAATTCAGTATGAAGAATACTAAGCAATAATTATGGCCTTTACTTTGGATACAATCATTTATTGTGCATTATGAACTACTTTTTCTTTTTTGTTAACAAATATATCATGCTAATAATTTATATCGGGTGTGCAGCCAACCCAAACCACTGCTTCCATTTTTCACACATAGCCTCCCGTACACAGTGCATCTAACTGCTAGAACTTACCTACAGGCTCTGTAGTTCATCTTGTTAGTTTTCATCCATCACTGTAGCCTGTCTAGATATCTTCGACTCTTGTTTCTGTCAGCTGACTTATTAGTGCTACTTCCTGACTCTCGTCAACTGAACACTTGACAAGCCTGCTCTCTTTGCCTTCATCTAAGCTGTTGGTAAAACTGCCCAACCAGTCAGAGTGCTTTCGCCCTACCTTGAGAAGCTCCCACTAGACAAAATGGTGCCTCCATTCTTGCTCTGGGTGTGGGCATGAGTCAGGCATGGGATCACATCATGTCCATGTCATCCCTCTTGTTTCACTGCCTTCCTGTAGTTAATGCATACTAGCTCTGTCACTGCCCTCCAATTTACTAGCCTGCAAAACATAGCAGAAAAGGACATGAGGCTGGTTTGGCATGACTTTTTCTTGATGGAAGCACAGGAAGTGATTAGAGACCACAGAGGCATGTGGCTCTTCAGAACAAAGACTCTTGTCTCCTCCTTCGGCTTCATCTCCTGTCTTGTGGATTTGCCTCATAACCTCTGTCACTTCTCATTTCTGATCTGTTCTGCTGCCTCCATCAGCCACTCATTTGGTCTTCTATCAAGGTCTACATACATTGGATAGAGACTAGGAATGTGTAGAGTTATAAGCAAGGGATGTCGCAGTGAGAAGTGATGAGTTAGCCTGAGGCAACCTCCATGGTAGTGTGGTGCAGCATCTCCCCGGTTCCTCTTCAGTACTCTCTCA
This sequence comes from Ctenomys sociabilis, assembly GCA_004027165.1. Lineage (NCBI taxonomy): Eukaryota > Metazoa > Chordata > Mammalia > Rodentia > Ctenomyidae > Ctenomys > Ctenomys sociabilis. Next base: position 58,700 of record PVKA01007133.1, on the reverse strand, counting down.
CCTTCCATTTCCTGAAATGAACTTCCACCTTAAAAGCAGCAGAAGCCAACAGACCTCTTTCCATACACAGTAGGCATTCTCTGCTGTACAAGAGAGACTGCGAGGCCTGGCTCAGTGCTGTGGAGCTGGCTGCCTTTCCGGCATCTGGATGGTTCCTTTCTGGAAACTTACACCCTTCTTTCTCTTCACAGTCTGGGTCTCCTTCAGGAGCTACAACACTGCTGGGGCCACAGATCAAAAAGTAAAACTGGAGCCCAAGAGCAGGATTTGAGGGGGAAGGGGAATGTAGTTCTTTCTGTGGTTTGTTGGCTTTTATTTCTGCTTTTTCACTCTTACAGGCTAGTTGCCTCCATTTCTTCTCTCATTTTTTCTTTTTTCTTCTGTCTACCCCAGTGCCACCCCCTTAACCTTCAGTATTTCTTCAATTCAAGGCAGACGAAAGAAACAGAATTAAACTATCAGCCATGGATAAGAATCACCCAGGCTCTTTGTGCTTCCACTCAGAGCTCTGCATGCATGTTTAAGCACTCCCTTTTCATCCTTAAACTTTTTTGTAATGACACCCTTCCTGCCACTTGAGTGATTGCCTGCTTTTGGTGGAAGAGCTGGAACGTGGCTAAGTGGCAGGTGGGAAAAATTTGCTCAGTTCATTCAACTGGTTTTGCTTTTAGGTTGTACGTGCTATCCGAGTGTGCACATGCACAATAAGAAATGCCAGATGTGTCTCACTCAGAGACCTTAGCCCACCTCAGCCATGTTAGCAGATGTGAAAGACCATCTAATGCCTAGGGTAAGTACACGCAAGGCCAGATAAGTTGCTTCACTGTGCTGTCAGTTCTGCTGTGGCCTGTATTGTGTTCCCCACAGCACATATGTCTAACTCAGTGTGTTGGTAGAGGTGAAGTTTGTGAAGAGATAATTGGATTTTTAAAAGGTCATAACACTGAGACCTTCATGGTGGTATCATGCTCTTACAAGAAGAGACAGTAGAGACTTGGCCCTCTCTGCTGTACAGAGTGCATGGAGGAGGGGGCATGTGTACAACCCATCACCAGACACCTGATCAGCTGGTACATTGATCTGTGACTCCTAACCTCCAAAAACTGTGAGAAAATATATTTCTGTTGTCTTGGCCATCCAGCCCCAGTATTTTGCTATGGCGACCGAAACAGACCTATATAAATTCCCAAGCTAATTATTTGCTGTGTGCCATAACATTAGTTTTCCAAATGTTCCATTTGCATTCAAATCTACATGTAAATTGAATTAGCTAATTAATACAGGTATAAAGTACCTCAGGATAGGAGTCTCTGGTGACTCCATTTCTCATTAATTCCCAGATATTTATACACTTTCACTTTGAACTTCTGGATTAAACACTCTGGCTTCTCATTTAACTGTAAAACACTCACACTGTTTTATCCAAATGTTCTGCTGTCCACGTGGCCTCTCTGTCCTGACTTGTCCCTGAAACTTTATGCTTAGCTATCCCCAAATGGAGCTTTTGGGCTGAGAATTGGGCAGTTAGCCCATTTTGCAGCAAGGCCCGTGCTCATGTTGTATTTCCACAACTTGTCCTTTCCACTAGCATGCTAAGAATTAGGAAGTAAATTGCAAGTGTCTAGTTCCCTTTTCAGGAGTAGCAGGGATTAAAATGGCTGTGAAGACTATGGTTACCCTGAGACTGATCAGTCCTAACTCCTTCACATGTGTCTGTCCTTTACTCTTCTCAATGAACCCTGTAAAATACAAATGATTATCCCATTTCAAGGATGATGAATGTAAAGCAAAGAGATTAATTGCTGAAGACAACACAACCAATGGGTGGTGTAGTAAGGGTTTGAATTTAAGCTAAATCTGAACCTCACACACCTATGTATTAATTTACTAGATATAGTCATGGAACACACCATCTAAATGGAGCAAGTGGTCAGAGTTGGAAGTATTTCAGTCTCGATTTGATCTCATGGTAACTTACTTCTTAGTGAAGACTCATCATTACTACTTCTTTTGTGTAGAAGGACTACTATAGGTATTACAACTGACATTTAACCTTCTCCTGTGGAGAAATTGCTTGGTTTAATGACTGAATGACACACACTTAATAGCACACTGACTGTCTTTCCTCAGTCCATAAAAGTGTCTGTGAGGGTGTTCCCACATATGTATATGTCAGGGGTTGATGTCAGGCAGAGTTTGTAACTTTACTTGATATTGAAGCATTGCCTAGCTACTTCAGCTTCTTCTCTTGTGGTTTAATGTTTTGCTTCAGTAGTGTTGCTTTTCACACACAGCATCACCCTTTGTCAATTTTAGGGCTAGAAGGTACTTGGTCCATGCTTAGGGGATATAGGCCATTCTGATGTCAGCACCCCTGTATGGGCTGGTTGCATCTTGGGCACTAGAAACAAAACAACCCTCAGTTTCTTGCTGCCAGCAGGGTGGTACAAATAGCTGCTGTCAGACAGACCATTAAACAATACAAAGATTCCCCAAAGACAGACATAAGAACTTGTAGCATCTGCCTTTGGTTATGGGAGATCGTAACCAAACGTGCTTTCAAGTGTCTATTTAAACAGGCTCATAAGCCTGCACTGAATAGCCATTCAATCAACATGCTTTGGGCTGAATGGAAATCTATAGAACCCAAGCAAATAACTCAAAGGGAAACTCTGGCTCCCTTGTCCAGATTCAGTTCATCCTTTTGGAGCAACTCCTACTTAGGGACCCAGAGACAAAACAAGTACCTATCATTGTTGCCTATTCCAGTGGCCCCCTCACTCCCTCAGGTGTCTTTGCTTAGAATAAGATGGTCAGAGGAAAAAATGAAACTGAAGAAAGCATACTGGTAACAAAAGAAGCACTGCTTTTGCAGTCATGATCCTTTAGGCTGCTTAGCAATCATAACACTTAACTGGTTCTCTCCTGACTTACAGTTGTGATGGTTAATTTGATGTATCAACTCAAGGGGGTTAGAAGTTGCCCAAGAAACTAGTAATGTATTGTTTCTAGGTGTGTCTGTGAACATGTTTCTAAAGGAAATCAGCATTTGAATCCAAAATAGGGCAAAAAAGATCTTCCTCTGCTGATGTGGGTGGGCATCACCCAGTGTGCTCAAGGTCCAAACAGAACAAAAGGCAGAGGAAGAACAAACCTTCTTTCTTATCTCCAGCTGGAACATCCATCTTCTGCCCATGTGTATTAGGGCTCTGATTCTTGGACTGGTAGCCTCTTGCACCCCATCTCCAGTTCTCAGACTTTGCCCTCAAACTTAGTCACCTCGTCAGATGCCCTGGTTCTTAGGTTCCTGGACTCAGAACAAATTACATCACCAGTTTTCTTGGTGGCCAGTTTAAAGGTAGCATACTCTGGGGCTTGTCAGCCTCCATAGTTTTGTGAGACAAAATCCAACAATGAAATTACTCTCATGTTTCTCTACAAATCATGTTGTTTCTGTTTCTCTGGAGAACTCTAAATAAGCTCAGCTTCTTCCTGACAGTCAGTCCTTATAACATGTGACAGTTGCTCAACAAATTAAATCTTAACTCATTTTTCCATTCTTTATCGAGAGAAGGGACTTTGTCAGTGGCTTCTGCCTAGCTAGCTCCTAGTGTAAGCCTTGGTTCCTAGTCAATACTGGAGGATGCTTGTTGAATACATAAATCTTATATTCACTCTCCTATATTACTCAGTGTTAGTTCTGTTCTCAAATACCTTTGGAAAGAAAAATGCTTTAAAAGAAACTCTCAAGTGTAGGTTACTTAAAAACATATATGCATTTAATTAAGCTATTTATATACAATAAATCTCAAAAATACAGCTTAATAAGATTTTCACACATATGTATACCCATAATACTACTGGTGTCTGGGTCAGGATGCAGAACATTTCAGTTGCCTCCAAGGTTCCTTTGTGAAACTTCTAGTGTATACCCCCACCAGAAGAAATTATTAAATCACTAATAAGAAATTGTTAAGTCACTATTCTTTCTATAGATTAGTGTTCCTAATATCCTTTCATGTTTATAGTGAGCTTCATATCTATCTTAATTACTTTTCGCATTGCTGGGACAAAATCCCTGACACTCTCAGGTTAAAGGAGGAAAGGTTTCTTCCAGCTCATAGTTTGCAGAGGTTTCGGTCCATGGCTGGCTGGCTCCAAAGCAGGGCAGCATGGCAGAGGGACTTGGCAGAAGAGAAACAGTCCATGGCAGGGCAGACAGGAAGCAGCAAACAGCAGCCTCAGGGAGCCTGCCTGTGCTCTCTGTTTTTGTATCCCACATAGGCTATAGGTCTATTCACCGAGGCCATGCACACCTAAGGTGGGGTTTCCATTATTCATGGCCATAGTTACTCCAATTCCTATCAGTGGGCTAATTTAATACCACACAATGGCACCTTCATCTCAGTGTCCTACGTCCTAAAGCCAGCCAACCACAAAGAGCCCCACCTATGAGCCCATGAGGCTTTAGAAGGACATCTGGATCCAAGTTATAACAATATCCTTTTGTGTCTATCCTTTTTGTACTCAAAAGCACCGAGAGAGCTATCCACACTGTCATGCACAGTTCTGACTGTTTCAAATTCTTTTACAAGCATATAATATTGTCAGTATTTTACGTTTTAGTCACCTTGGTGCATATATAAAGATATCTTACTGTTTAAATTTGTATTTTTTTTCTGATGAGTAATGATGTTGATTTCTTTTCTACATGCAGTGGCTGTGTACAGCACCATACTTAGCTCCTTTCCAGGCAACCTACTGGTATTACAGGAGGCACTGCTACCTGCCAGCCTCTGGCACTACAACTTCAGATGTGTCATGATCTGCATGCTGGCTCCACATCTCCCCTAGGCTGCTCCCAGCTGAAGTCGAGCTAAGCCATTTCTGCCCCATGATGTGCTCCTACAACAGGCAATCCACGTTTGGGGATTCTCTGTCAGGTCCCATTCTGCTCTGCAGAATGAAAGTCTTCCTATGCAATCCATATCCTCCCAGGTAGGACTCAGACCCAAAGCACTGGCGGGGGCTCCTCTCATCTTCTCCAGCTCCATCCCCCTTCTCCTTCACAAGCATTGCCCTGAGCTCTTGCTTCTCAAAGCACTAAATAGACCAATGTGCTTATTGACCATTCTTTTCTTTTACAAAATCATGGTCTTATTTTGCGAAGTATGTTCAAATCTTTCACCCATTTTTAAATTGAATTGTGTGCTGTTTCCTCTTAAAATTGATTTATACTGTCTAGATATAGATTTTTGTTAGTTAATGCTTTGCGATTCATTCCTCGAGCCTGTAGCTTGTATACTCACCACTTTGAGTATCTTTTGATGACCAGAAATTTTTAAGTTTAATGACATCTAATGTGTCATTTTTCTGTTATTTTACAAGGAAAGGAGCCAAGGTTCATATTTCCTATTATCATCTGATCTCTTAGCACTATTAATTAGAAAGAAAATTATTTCCCCAGTACAGTAACCTACAATGGAAGTTAGGTAAGTGTATATATGTGAGTGTGTTTGTAGACTCAGTTCTTGGTTAGTTCTTTTGTTTATCCATGGGCTTATTTCATGCAACCTTAATTTTGTAGTTTTATAGAGTGCTCTGGAATCTAAATGTGTAATAACTTCAACTTTTTATTCTTAAATGTGGTCTTGTTGATCTTAGACTGTTTTCATTTATTGTTGGATGAACTTCACAATCCCTAAAAATACCTTGGATTTGAATTAGGATAACATAAAACCAGGGATTCTCAAGTTGACTCTTGCAATTTTGGCCAAGTAACTCCTTGTTGCAGGGGAGAGAGGATATGCTGTGCATTTCAGGATGTTGGAGGCCTTCCAGGTTTCCACGCATGTGATGCCAATAGTGCACTCCCACAAATTGTCAAAATGACAAAAAAAAAAAAAATGTCTGCAAAACACATGCCTATAACCCTAGTGCTTTTTGAGGCTGAGGCAGAAGAATCACAAATTTAACCCCAACTTGGGCAATTTAGTAACTTAGTGAGTGTCTTAGTTACTCTTCTCTCATTTCTGGGACAAATACCTGACACCCAAAATGAAGGAAGCACAGGTTTATTTAGCTCCCAGTAACTGGAAGTTTCAGTTCATATTTGGCTGGCTCCAAGGCTATGCAGCATGGCATAGGGCAAAGAACAACCTTTCATGGTGGCAGCTAAGAGCAACACTGAGGAGTAGCAGCAGCAACAGCAGCAGAGAAGGGAAATCTGTCTCTCTGTCTCTCTTAAATTGCATTCAGGTTATCCACCCCAGGCTGGGGGAAGTACTAGAACCCATAATCCCAGCACTACTAAGACCCATAATCCCAGTGGCTCATGAGTTAATTTCAAACTCTAGCAGTTCCCGTCCCATGCCTGCATGAGGCTTTGGGGGGACAACTAGACACAAACCATAACAGTGAGACTGTCTCAAAAATAAAACATAAAACTTGCTGAGAAATGTAGCCTAGTGGAAAGATCCTATATTCAATCCTCAGCCCCACCAGAAGAAAATGTCTCTGTGAATTGCCAGATGTCCTCTAGGGCAGCAGTCCTCACCGTTTTGGTGCCAGGGACTGCTTTTGTATAAAATGATTTTTCCACAGACCCAGATCAGGAACAGCTTATGGATTTAGTGCATTACATTTATTGTACACTTTCTATTATTACTACATTGCAATATATAATGTGATATAATATAACTCATCATAATGCAGAAGCAAGGGATCCAGAAAAACAGGAGTTTGTTTTCCTGAACAACATAAAAATTCCAAACAAACACTGTTTTCCTAAATTATGTGGTCCCAGGAACATGTGAAATGCATTGCTTATGTCCAGTGTACTTCATAATCTCATTTTGGTTGTTGTCACTGCAGAAACCCTGCTTCACAAAAATAAGATGTTGGAAACCAAAGCAGGCCTCTAAGTCCTTTTTGAGTCCTTTTTGACAACTCAGGACATTCTGCTTTGACTGATGTAGACCATACGGAGACTTGAAGTTGTCTCAAACATTCTTTTAAGCCACTGTTATTTGTAATCTCAAGTAGATGATCCTCTTCTAGCAAGGTCAAAATCAATTCAACTGGCTTATTTGTACATTGATCATTACGCATATTTCAGAAGAGACAACTTTGACCAAGTAGAGAAACTCGAAATTCCTTCCCAGCTTGGGAATCCCTCGTGGTGGAGAAAACTACTCACATTCTATTGAAAGCTGAGACAGGCAGCCATACACCAGCTGGGAGAAAAAAGTCTCCAGCTTAGTCTCTCTCAAAGTCTCTGCTAATGGTAGCCATATAAAAATCCCCAGCATTCACCTGTCACCTCCACAGTTCCAGTTTGGCTGTGAATGTGTCCACTTTACCTGCTGGCTTGAGTACAATTGTTGTTCTCCCCTGAAGTGAAAGATTGAGTTTGTTGAGTATGTTGAATATGTTACATGAGTAAGCAAATTTTGTAATTGAATCACTGAAAAGTGATATTGGTGGTGACTGTTTTTCTAAAAGAAATCTCTGGAGTAGCTCTCATAACCCAAAAACCCTGGCCAGCGGTCTACCTGCAGAAATCCATCTCACTTCTGGGTAGAAGAGATGTGTGCTCTGTGTTCATCATCTCAGCAGAGCGAACACACATGAATTAAAAGCATGTAATGTGACTGATCATTATAATTGCATCCTGAAAAATGCTGTTAAGTTCAGGAGACATTTTTTGACTAGCCAGTGTTTCTCTATGGATGGCATATTGCTTGGACGCATATTTCAGAAGAGACAGCTTTGACCAGGTAGAGAAGCTCGAAAGCCATCTGGTTGTGGAAGCTTCTCTCTTCATGCGTATACTGACAAATGACCAGTTTGGATTTCCTGGTATGTAATCATTCAGATCTGAATCATTTGTGGCTTCAGTGTGAGTTGGCAACAAAGGTACACATAACACAGCCTCACGTACATCCTTCTGAGAAATATATTGCATAAAACTAAGCATTGTTGCCTTGTCAACAGCAGTAGATTTGCCTATCTGAATTACCATGGTGATTCACAGAGTCTCTCTAACGCTTGGGCCTTAATATCCTCTTCTCTTTCATCAGTTCATCTAACTGTGGTGCTAGCTGAAAGAGGAACATGTGCCATCTTTTGAACTTCAGCCTCTCCTGTAAGTTCATGACAAATATCCTTAGTGATGTGCTTCAATACTAAGAATGATGCTTCAGTGCAGTTGATTTGATAGAGTGCTGGCCTTCAATAGTTGCTTCTGTTACTCGTGTTCACTTCTTTTATTTTGAAAAACTCCAAAAGTTTGTCATTCTAGGCAAGGTTGTTGGTCTCCACGTGACAACACATTTTTTGAAAGTTTTGGTTGGCTAGCGAACCCCTACTTATCACATAAATCAGGTTTCTGGAATATAAATCACCTGTTGCAATGAACCCATAATTTAACTAGGAGCCTCACTATTTTATTCTTATTGGCTGTCTTAGGTCTTCTGCTATGTCATTTCTTGGGGTCTTTCTCCCTTTTCAAAGGAGCTGTGCAGTGACATTTGTGTCTTACTAGTTTCAGGTAGGGTTATCTTGTGAGTGTACCAAAATTGTGACTGAGACAGGTGAAGAGGTCAATGAAGTAATGAGCAGACCACATGCAGACCAAAATAAGTTGTTGAGCTCACCATTTTTCCATAGCAGCTCTACCCTTTCGCATTCCCATCAGTATCATTCAAATTTCCTACACACTTGAATACTTTACACACACACACACACACACACAAATAAGTTTTATGAAAATTGAGTTACATTGCAGATCTTCCATGAAATAGTAAAACAGTAGTTTCTAAATGAAAACATGCGCAAATAGCTCGCGATCTTTAGACCTAGGCATAATCTTCAGACTCTTTGGATTGTGAAGATTTGGTGCCTACTGATAGCTTCAGGATGTGATGCAGAACTATGAAGGAATGAATCTCATCTTCTAGAATGCTCTGATTACCTGCGCAATATCTTATAACTTCGTGGAATCTGAGTGCTTTTGAATAGAAATGCATGCTTCAGTTGATTTAGTCTTCATCGTGCCCTGCAGCCTATCCCCATAACAATTGTTTTTCTTTTCATTTATCTGCTTGGGTCCTAAGCGGGTAAGATTCATCCAGTGATCATCTAAGTTGATGATCCTTGGTCTATGGTATTAATGGATCCAAAGAACCGTTGCTGATATATGCTTTCATTAGGGCCTCACTTCGTATGCATTTGTGTGTAATTGAAGAACCTTAATTAGTATTGTCGGTGTGTTCTACTGGCCCAGCACTCTAATGATTTTTCTTATAACTAAAATTGTAGAAAATCCTTCACACTGAGAGCCATTGGTCTATACTTAAAAATAGTAGGCTGCAAAATTGCACCAGTGATACAAGGCACAGTCCATATTGCTGGATTTCTCCAAGTCCTTGCCCGAGGGCACAAAGAGCCCAACAGTGTGTGCCACAGGGGGTCATAGCCTTATAGCTGCTGAAGGGATGAATGGGACTCGGAACCTCCAAGACTGTGGCTTGTGTTGTGCCTGTCTCTATGTGAGTGGACCCAGTGTGGCATGCGCAACTGAGAGAACAGACAGTTCTATTTTCCCCAGTGTCTTATGTGAACACCCTTGGCAACCCTGAAGTCAGTTCAGTGGGGGGCATTTAGGGTCACAGAAAAGGAAACATCTTCCAGAGTGACACACAAAATCAGGAATGCATCTGGGAGCCAAGAAGTAATTTGACATGGCTAGAGCACAAAGCCCCAGACAGAACTAGGATAAACTGAGCCAGGTTCCTCCTATTGAAAAAGGTAATTTAAATGAAAGGGACTTATTAGTCTTTTGCCACCCCTGCCACTGTAACCTTAAAGAAGTGGGAAGGTTGAACTTTTTTTTTCCTGGTTAATTATAGCAAATACACTTAATCACTGTCCTTATCTGATGTGGTATTTTTGTCTCAGCAAATAGTTTAATGTGATAATTATGCCTCCAGCCAAAACTTCTCTGTTTGGTTGTCAGAGCAAGCCAGAAGGAGCCTTGTGTTCTGGGGTGACATGGTAGAATTTCACATTTCTAATAAGTATATTAATGTAAAAGCATCAAAAAGCTAAATTGAAAACCAGTTGAGACAGTGAATGAATGTAACTGTCTCTTATATACATTGGTAGAAAAATAGGTTAACAAATACTTATTAAACACAAGAAGAAGCTTATAACACGTCTCATTGTATGTGACAGATATTTTAGCTGTTTCTATGGGTCTGACGTGATACTAAGACCTTCCTGATAGATTTGCTCTTACAACACTCACTAAGTTGGTGTCATCTCCATTTATAAAAATTAGGAAAACAAAGATTGTAATACAGCTGGCTGCTGTGCCTCTTTTTAGCAGCACCAGCTTCCTCATGCCCACCCAGCCAACATCTGTGCAGCTGTTTTTCATTCTCCTAGGCCACTGCTGCTCACCTCTGTCAACCTCATAAGTCCCAGTTCTTATGCATGTCCAAGACCTGTTCTGCCCCATCAACTGAATTATGTTTTCTCTCTCTCCCTCCCTCCCTCCCTCTCTCTGTCCCTCTCTCTGTCCCTCTCTCTTTCTCTCTCTCCCTCTCCCCCCCCCCCTGTTTGGTACCACAAATCAAAATCAGCTTGCCAGGCGGGTGCCATGCCACTGAGCTGTATCCCCAGCCCTTGTTCTTCCTTTCTACATTCCTCCAAAGACCCGATGCTCAAAACAAAGCTATTCTACACTTTCTGTATTCCCGCTGCCCACTCCCTAACTTCTCCTGTCAGTATATTTCAGTACTTGCAAGCCCAAATCAAATGATACTTCCTTTGTAAAATGTTTCTCTCATCTCTAAATACCAGCTGCACCTCATTACAGTTACAAATTAATAGCCAGTGAAACAGAAATCTGTCTTGAGCCTGTTGGAAATGTAGATTTCTCTGACCCTGAGCCCCTGCAGAAGCAAAACTGCATAAGCTACTGCAGGAAGAAAAAGGAGCAGAAGGAAGAGGGTGCAGCATAGGTGACTGGGAAGAAAAGGTGGGAAATGGAGAGGGTGTCACATGTTCTGTCTCTCAGCCTGGCCCTGGACTTGGTGGTGTCTGGGCTGTATAAAGAAAGAAGAAATTTAGCAAAAGCAAATACTGTTGTTTCTACAAGAGAATATACAAGCATAAAGGTAGAAGCAATCTCCCATTCATCCCCCTACAGCAGAGTGTAATGGAAGGACAGACTGCAGGACAGGTGCTGTTCGTTGCTTACCACAGAAAGCGTGCACCCCCAGTGCCCCACCATCCATCCTGCAGCAGAGCTTGCAAGCTGAATGGAGCAGCAAGGCATTGTGGGCATATCCTTGTTTGTGAGCTCATTTGAATTCTCAGGATCCTGGGGAATCCCCAGAAGTATCTGAAAGACACTGTAGATACCCCAAACCTTGTGTAAGCCACCTATGGTGAAAGCCTATGGATTGTGAATTACTATTGATTTCATTTCACTATGAGCACAGTCAGGGATTACGGTAACCTGGCTTACACAAACACTCATTTACTATTTGAAATGGTTTAAAACATCTCCATGAAAGTATCTGATTTGGTCACCATAAGAACAAGGTGAGGTAGGTGTTATTGCTAGCAGGTTTTCCCATAGCCATGAATTTGGGAATCGTGTTTCTTGTGCAGAGTCCAGAACTCACGAGAAGACCTCAATTTGGACTCTTCTGGGTTTGGGGGATTCTGGGGGACTTCTGCTTATGGCTATGTGACCCTGGACAAACTGCAACCTCTCTGAGCTCTCATTCTTTACAAAGAGGACAGAGATAACAGGCTGTTTCCCATGGGGATGCCATAGACTGAGATGATGGACAGATCATACACAATTGTGAGAAATTATTGTGGCATATAATTTTCTATCATGGTATTCATCTTCCACATAAATTACTTATTCCTCTGGGAGCAACTGTGCCTTATGTTTTTTGTGTCAACTTTCCTTGGACAAAATAGATTTTCAGTACAGTAGTGTGGAATTATTCAGGGGTGATAAACACTAAGAAGATCCTGAAAGGAAGAATTCCAACTGCAGAATAGCTTGGATTAGACAGCAATCCTAAGAGCTTAAGATAACTGATTAAGTCAAGTGAGATTTTTAACAGATTGAGATATAGTAGGTCAAATCAAGTTTCCCAGAAGCATAAGACATAGCCAAGGAGAGCAGGGTTGGCAAGTTCCTATGAAAGGTCAAAGAGTGAACATTTAGGGCTTTTGTAGCTCATCTAGTTTCTTTGACACTTACTCAGCTCTGCCATTTGACCATGAAAGCAGCCAGAGATAGAAAGTGAATGGGAATAACTCTATGCTAATAAATTATATTTTAGAAACTCATGGCATGCTGGATTGGGCCCTTGGAGCCATGGTTTATTCAGCCTGTGGGATGGGGTCTTGTGCTCTAGCTAAAGAGGATTCCGATGTACAAGCTGAATGTGACCCCAGGTGATACAGAATGCAAAAGCTGAGATCAGTGAGTGAAGGGGAGGCTCTCCCTTGGGTCGCAGACACTGGCATAAGCCATGCATACCTGGAGGGAGGTTCCAGCTCAAGCATCTGTCGAACTGAGTTACAGCAAACATTTTTTTTTATAAAAGCTGAAACAGGAAGACTCTGAGATTTTTGTCATCTGAAAACTCACAATGGGACAAAGAATGCAACATAGCTTCTAAGAAAATCTAACGCTGTAGGTCCCACCCATGAAGGGGATCATCTAGGACAGTGGAAGGAAGCTGAGTGACTGCCGGGGCCTGATGGGTGGAAGCACTTGCCAGGTAATCCCTACTCCTACTCTGTGGGAGCCCTTGATATCAGAACATGTCTCTGCCTAGTGCTGGGCTCAAAGGTGAGAAGTAGGCTTTGAGTCTAGAGCAGAAAGCACACCCAGGTGTGCTCAGAGCAAGGTGAAGCAGCGAGGTGGGCGTGTTCCAGCAAAGACAGACAGCACCCCGTCCAGTCTCTGATGCTGTTTTTTTTTTTTTTTTTTTTCAGGACCTTCTGCTTGCCAAGCAGGAGCTTATTCTCCTGAGCTATCTCCCAGCCATTTTAGTCTATGATTCTATGGTAAGGACTCCGTTTTCTTTCTCTTCAAAATCCCAATTAAAATAGTTTTCTAAAAAATGGAGAGAAGCAGTTATCATGCCTCTAGGAAGTCTTAATTTCAGCTTTGTGTTCAGAAAAAATAAGCTCCCCTACCTGAGAGAAAAGTGAATGTGTTGACATGTTTAAGAAAACACTTAGAGTACTTCAAATGAGGCTTTAAAGGGAGATGAGTTTAAGGAATTCGCAGGTCTGTGGAGGGAGTTCTCACAGCCACCAATAATCTGCTTGCAAAGGAGCAAAGGAACTAATTACATTTGGAGAGGACTATGTGCCTGATAAAATAATTAAAAATAAATTGCTTTCCTTGAAAATCCAAATTACTGAATGTTAAAGCAATCCTGTTGGTCACATAGACGTTAAATAGATGTGTTTTATCAAGTCTGTTAGGTGGCATTGATTGATTTACAATTCTGGCCACCCCTGAGTCTAATTAGCTCTTGAAATAGGTGAGGGGCCCCTCATTCCTGCCAGGGAACCTGTTGAAGACCCTTAGAATTTTGTAGGCTGTGGGTTGGGCAGCCCTTAAGAATCAGATTTTAAAGGGCCAGCCAGAGAGCTCAGCAGATTAAAGCCCCTGCTTAGGCAGATGCAGGGACCAGGGATCCTGGTGTGCCATGCTGGCCTCGCTCCCAGGGCTCACTGAAACAGTGATTGAGACTGGGTATGGTGGCGTGCATCTGTAATCCCAGCACTTGGGAGGCTGAAAACAGGAGGGTCACTACAAGTGTGATCTGTGTAGTGATACCCTATAGACCCTGTCCTAAATACGTTTTTAAAAAAATCAAATTTTACCTGCTGCTTGTCTTAAACCCCAGCTCTGCTCAAATAGGAGGGGCACTGGCCATGAGCTCCCCACCTCCCGACACACACACACTCCAATTCTACCACAGTCTTTTCCCGCTGCCCAGCACTGTCAGGTCACAGAAAATAAGTACCAAGAGCCGTGGGCCTTTCGGTGGTGGGGAGACGTGAAACTGCGGAAGACTGACCAACACAGTGCTGCACCCTCGTAAGAAAAGAAGAAAGATTTTTCCTTCATTGTGACTTAACAAGTCTCTTAGCACAAAAACAATCACCTTCCCATCAGTGTATAAAATGTTTTATCATTTTGTCGAAGAGTCAATACTGATTCTCCTACTCTTACATCTTACGTCGAGTGGACATTTGTAGATGAGCAAGGGTAAGACAATTGGATTTCTCCCTAGATAGAAGTTACATTCTGGTTGCAGAGACAGATTTGTAGTAAACAAGAGTATGTTCCCAATTCCTTTTGCCTGGCTGTCAGACTCATCCCTGTGTTTATCACAAGCGAAAAGATCACCTGGAGCCGGTATTTGCAGGAGAATGAGCAATGCAGGAGAGGTGTAGGGCCTCCCCAGGCGCTGTCTTGAGAGCTCATCTGTTCCTAGGTGCTGGGTGAAGGCCTAGGCTGTGGGGGGTGGGGGGGAGGCTTCAGGACAATGACACTCCCTGCTCCTGAAGCTACACTCCTTATGCGAGTTAATACACAGAGAAGCGGTTAAATGTCAGGTGGCACGTGCGTGCCCACTAAATGTTCCTTGGAAGCCTGTGTGACACACCCAGAGTCCCAGACACATGAAAGACAATCAGAATTATTAGATGCCCTAGCCAGTCCAGTTCAAAAGTCACACCACACGCCAGCTGCAGCGCCTCTTGGGATTCAGCTGTGCTAATCTTCCTCTTCCTCTTCTGTCTTGTCTGGGGCCCAGCTTCCAGCCCCTTTCATGCCTACCCAGAGAGACGCTCTCTGTGCACTGACGATCTCCTTCGACAGCTTCCTGGACTTCTGGTATAAGCAGAAGAGGGAAATCAGCAGGAGACCAACCAGGACAGCAGGGCAGATGACTAGGAAATAGAGTAAAGGTGCTGAGGAGCAGATCCTGTCAGGAAACGTGTGTTCTGCAATGAAAGAGAAAACAATACAGGGAATAATTAGTATATAGCTTACAAGGACTCATTGATCATGTGTACTCTCCATTTATTGTTACAAGCAAATATATATAAAAATAATGGGGTCACATAGCGTGCATCCCCTCATTTGTATAACTGAGTAGAGGGTGGGGCAAGGAGAGGCCCCCAGGCACACGCTGCGCAATTCCCATTTGCCCAGCAATTGCCAGCCCAGAGAGCTTCTGTGACCTACTTAAAACTACCAGCCAAAGCGAAAAGCAAAACAACAAGAAAGAAGAAAACTCTCCTTTAATCTTCATTCCTCAGAAAAGGTATCTATAATTCAGCTCTCATTCTCACTCTGGTGCCTGTCCTGAATTTTTAAGCAAAGTATTCCCACAGCTGCTTGTGAGACTCCATCCTCACCGCACCGCCCTTTCACGCAGCTGCTCAGGCCCAGGAAGCAGTTTTCTCCTAAGCCCTGGTGGCCCCCAAGCACCATCCCCAGGGATCCTCCTCCCTCAGAGGTTCTTCCTGCACATAATCCTCCTCTGGCTGTCTTGCTTTAGCTAACTCACACATCCTTTGCTTTGGATGCAGTTTTTCTCCCGTCCCCTCTCCCACAGTCCTTTGCTCAGGACTCTTCTGCTCTCTTTCACCCTCCCCTTTGGTTCATTAGAGTTGCTTCAGTGTATCCGATAGTGTTTGTTGTTAGAGCCAGCCCCTTCAGTGCCTAGCACTTGTGCTCAATAACTTTGCTAGTGAGTTAAATCAGAGTGGCTGCAAATGCATGGGCCAAAGATACTATATAAAGGCCTGCTAAAGCCTGTGGTCCTCTGGCAGCTGCAATCCCATGGGAAGCACTGTAAGCAGAGAGACCCAAAGAACATGTACCATCCTCCTGGTTAGGGAAGCAAAGCAGGCAGACTGCACATACCACAGGTTCCAGGAGAGGGTCCCACTGGTCAAAAAAGCAGGTTTAAAGACTCTGAAGCAGGAAGTCATATGCTTAAAGAGATACCAGCCAGTAAGTGCAGTTTTCTAGTTACTTACATATGATGTCATATTTGAAATAAGGACTCTTGTGAAAAAAAATCTGATGCTAACAATAGCTATGCTTGGGCTGGGGAGATAGCTCAGCAGTCTAAGTGCCGGCCTGGTGAGCTCAAAGACTGGAGTTCAATCCCAGGTACCGTGTGCCATGTTGCCCCGAAAGTGGGCATGGTGGTACACATCTGTAATCCCAGAGCTGGGGAGGCTCAGATAGTAGGATCACTAGTATTCTGAGCTGCACAGCTACACCCTATAACAATAAATTGCTTTTAAAGACCTAACAGCTGTGCTTTCCTTGGAAAATTGTAATAATGCAAGAAATATCTTCCTGAAAGGTTAAGCAGAGTCCCGTGTTAAGGACACCAGCCATGCACATTTGTCCAGAGTGGGAAGGGGGTACTTACTGCATTTCAGAGAGAGCTGGGTTCAAATCCTCACTCTTTAATTTACTGTTATTGACAGTCGATAAGTTACTTATCTTCTCTAATCATTAGTTTCCTCATCAATCAAGCAGAAATGATAATCTCTAGAGTTGGGTTGAGATCGACACAGCACTTAACATAGTACCTAGAGCAATTTTTATCAGCAAACAATAACTGTCAGCTAGAGTACTACTGGGAAAGCTGAGTAAATCACAGGTAACCTTTCAAGAGATCAGGCAGAGAGCAGGGCCAGAGCCTATCACTGCCTCACAAGGACCCCAAGTGCTATTGCTTAGATCTTGAATCTTCTGATCTACAGTCATCCATTGTGCCACTGGCTCTGTGCTTGTAGCTTGAATCTAACGTGTCTCCAGAGGCCTGTATGTCAGAGGCTTCATCCTAGAGCTTTCAGAGGCGGGACCTCCTGGGAGGTCTTAGGTCACTGAAGTGCCCTTCAAAGGGAAAGGAATTGTGGGACACCTCTCTCTCTCTCTCTCTCTCTCTCTCCTGTTCCTCTTCCCCTCCCCCTTTCCCTCCTTTCTCTTGTTCTCTCTTTTCCCCCCTCTCCCCTGTCCTCATTGTCATGAAGTGGCCAGCTTCATTTACCACACACTCCACTATGAGGCACTGCCTCATCACAGGCCCAAACCAACCGCTGAGCCCTCTGAAACCATGAGCCAAACAAAAACTTTTCTTAGTTGATTAGCTCTGGTGTTTCGACACACAATGGAAAGCTACCTCTCTTGGATTACTGATCCTTTAGTTTCCAGACCTGGGTGACATCCAGCTGGGAGTCACAGGACCACTTGGGAGCACTGGTCTTCTTGCTCGTCAGGGAAGGCAGAGAATTATGAGCATCTGCAGTATCGAGTGTCACTTGCTGGGATGGTAGAGTGGGATGGGGCTGGCATACAATCTGGTAATGAGATTTCTGCCCTGGGACTCTGAGCTTCACCAGGAGACTGCCAGAGGGCTTGACTGTCTTAATGGGGAGGAGGCTGCTCCCCTTAGAGCAATCTGCCATCTAAGGACAGCAAAGTGCACTCTTCAGAGCACTAAATTGGCCGAGAGCTAGCAACTGTCAGCTCTGGTGCTTCTAAATTACCTCTCCCAAGAGGGCAGTGTTGGCTCTTGATCCCACAGTCACCATTTCCCACCATCTGCCTCTCACCCATATTTGGATTAGAATTGGTGACACTCAAAACCATTAAGGTTTGGCACTAGGAATCAATTTGAGTAAGTGCCTGATGCTCAGACACGAGGCCTGCAAAACAGCCAGAACTTAATGAGAGCGCTTCATCAGGAGGTGCGTTTGTACGCTGCTCCCACACACAGAGTGGGGAGCCCTTCTTTTTGAGACTAACTCAAAGATGCTGACTTATGAGAGGCACAGAATAGTGAGGGACTACCAACTTCTCCCTACCCACCAACTCAAAACTTGTCAAATTGACTATGTTTTGAGGGAACTGGCTCCTGCTAAGAAATAAAAGTTCCCTCATAACAAGTATATCCCATAATCAGTCAGATCATCCTGGTTCAGTCTAATTGAAGACTCCCTCACTTTTTCATCAAGTATTTGTTGGAGACTACATGCCAAGCCTCGTTGAGGGCAGAGGAAACGCATAAATGCTATGGTCTCTGAAGACATTTCCGTGTGCAAGGCCCATGTGTTTTCTTTAAGAATTGACTTTCTAAGGAAAGCCTTATCCAAATAAACGCTGGGAAATGGTAACAGGAGCTGCACAAGTACAAATAATCCAGTTCCCAGAAAAGCCTTATGCCCGGCCTATCCATCATACACAGATAACGCCTCTGATTGAGACATTAGAACCTAGAGCCGGAGGATGGGGCCAAACAACAGAGGCAGCTGTGGCTCTGTGCTTGGTGAGTCCCTGGAGAGGAAGCACAATAGTGAAGGAAAGGCCAGGTTCATTTCTCTGGAATATGCCTCAACTACTGAATCCACTTGAGCCACATACTGCATGGCTCAATTATATGGTCCTAAAGCTAAGCTAATCTACGATGACCAATTAGAGGGGAAAGAAAATCACTTGAGAGTTGAGAATTTATAGTGTGTTACATTTGCCCTGGATTTTAGCACAGATGACTGAGTGAGTGCTCTGCAGGGGTGTGACTGTGACTCAGTAGTGCTTGGATGTTGATTGTGTGCCGGGACTGCTCTAAGGCCGGGAAGGGAGACACCACCATCTCTGCCTCCTCATAGTGAATGCCTGTGGGTACGATGACTCGGAGTGGATATGTCACTCACGGTGGCCCAGTAGGTAGGCACACAATCAAGTGGTGACAAGAAAGCGTCATGGGGAGCAGCCCTCCTATAAGGGACTGGCACATCTGGGTGGCCTCTATATCGTTAGCCTTTCTATTGGCTCTTCCATCCCTTAAATGAGAATGAGCACGTCCTTCACATCTCCAGACGGCATCTGAAAACAGCACAAGCAAAGCCCTGGTATTACCTGTCATTCACAGGGTCTTGGAAAGTGCAGTCTGTACTTCATATGTCCACAAGCTTGCTGCTCAGCCCACTGCACCCTGATTTCTCTCACTGCCTCTAGGAAATTGTCCTGCATTGTCAAATCCAACACATGCTTTTTCATTCCTGTCTCAGTCTCTTTGCACTGTTGAGCCCATTTTCTCTCCTTCCCCTTCAGTACCCTCTGAATGCTCAATTTCTGCAATAGCACCAGTATCAGGTTCTTCTCCCACTTCCTGGCTGCTCCTTTCAGACCCTGTTATAGGCTCTGCTTTTCCACCCTCCTAGTGAACATTGTGTACCCCAAGTCTATCCTTGAGGATCATTATGGTCTACAAACTCAAAGCTCCTAATGTACAGTTCAGGTGCAGATTCTGCTTGAACTCCCAGTGTCTATCTGACATATTCCTCTGTCTTCAGTTCAGATCGTTCAAACTGGGACTTATCTCTCCCTCTAAACCATTCTTCTTGGTAGATGGCCCTATCATCTATCTAAGCCAAACACTGACCCCTGAGTTCCCTTTTCTGTGCTTTCGTTGCCCACATATATCTAACCCATCTCTAAAGCCTGAAGATTCTCCCTCCTAATGCCCAGTTCTTCTTTTTTTTTTTTTTTTTTTTGCAGACCTGGGGATTGAACTCAGGCCCTTGTGCTTGCCAGGGAAGCACTTATTCCACTGAGCCATCTCCCTGGCCCAATGCCCAGGTTTTGTTCTTTGCACTGCTTTCTCTCAGACCTTCATATTGACTCATCTTGGTTCTACAACTTCAAGTAGTTCCCCTGCTGTCTGCATTGCCATATTCATCTCTTATGCTACTCCCCACCAGAACTTTCTAAAATGCCAATCTGATGATGTCACTGCTTTCCTTGGACTTATTCAACGTTGCTCCATAGCTATGAGGCTAAAGCGCACTTCCTTAGCATGGACATTAGTTGCATTGAAGACGCATTTGTGTCCTTCCCACTTCCTAATCTCATCTCCCACCATGACGCCCCATGGCCACAGTTTCCGCCTTTCTCAGCTACTGAAGTTCTCTACATATAAGTGATGTTTCATGTCTTTTTATCATATGCGTATCTTTTCCTTTCTCTAAAATATGCTTCCCCCTTCCACGGGCTCCACATTCTAGGATACTTTCCAGACTTCCTCTCCACCTGGGCTTCCGCTTGGGCTCACTTGTGCCCTTAGCCTCTTGGGAGCACCGAGGTGAGGACAATGTGCAAGCTGGATTCTACTCCCTGCTGAACTATAAGCTCTGTGGGAACCTGCTCTGTCATCCACATTTTTGTGCTCTCAGAACCTAATATACTCATCCAACACATTATTTTGTCACATATATCAATATATGTATACATGTACATGGTGTGTACATGTGTGTGTAGCATGTTGGGAGGTATAGGGGGAAGGAGGGCTCACACATTCCTACTCCTTACCACACCTCAGGAGCTACCCTACATATACTAAAAACATTTGATTAGGATCCTCATTTTCTGAGAAAGCCAAGGCTTTGAGAAGTCAAGTAGCCATGTGTGCTTTCACGGCTAGTGGATGGAAAGCTGTGATCTGAACTGAGGCTTATCTGACTCCAACCTCTGGGGACTTCTCATTGGCCCAGACTGCCCTGCTTCAGAAAGGAACTGCGAGGTGGTGAAACCCACGAACTATGTTACAAGGATTTCCTTGAGTAGCTGTGTTACGAATCCCACTGAGAATCCTCAGTGGGTCATGGCACAGGCTTTTGAGCTTTTTTGGTGGTGAAGAATACAAAGACCACTCAATTTTTAAGGTTTCCTTTCCAGAGTTCAACCCTTTAAAACTTTACTTCTGTTTTACAAGGATTCCACAGAGATGAACTCTATCGTGGAGCTTAGGATGGACCTCAACTGCCTCAGAGGAGGTGTGCCTCCCAGTCACACAGTATAGACTTCTCATGGTTGTTATCTATTTATTCTACTGCAAAAACTGCCTTCAGATTCTATAGACTGTATGAATTCCAGTGGGGAAACATGTATGAAACATACTCAGGGGGGTGGCACTTCCTACCATTGTTAGATTGAAAGCCTGATAAGAAAAGAATTCTGCTGGAAACTCAAGAGAAAATGAATCTGCTGAGGAATAACGTGGAGTTCACACAGGGTGCTGTGGCATGTGCCTACAGTCCTGGCTGCTGGGAGGCTGAGGCAGAAGGATGGCAAGTCTGTGTCCAGTCTAGACAACTTAACAAGAGCCTATCTCAAACAAAAAAATAAAAAGGACTGGGGATGTAGCTCAATGGTAGAGTGACCATGGATTTAATTGTCAGTACACACACACACACACACACACGAATAGCCAAGCATGATAGCGCTCCAGCAATACATCTTGTAACTTCATGTAACTTTGGCCCTCACTCTGGAAGCCTGTGTGAGGCTCAGCTGCAGGTATTTCCACCTCTGAGAAGTTGCCATATAGTCTCAGTAACATTCTTGCTCCTCTAAGAAATGTCACGAAAGCCAGCTGGTGCCTTGGGAATTTCACCTCTTCACTTACTCTTCTTGGTGTAAGCCATTAAAACCACAACTCTATTTCAATGGCCCTTTCCTGTGGTAGGTTTAGTTTTATAGTTCACCTCTCATCTTTTCCTTGAACAAGAAGGTTAAGAATATGAGCTGGCAGGTGTTGCAGCCAGCTACTGGCTATCACAGAAGATTTACTGATCTATGGAGAAAGTTTT
The DNA here is from genome assembly GCA_004027165.1 of Ctenomys sociabilis. Classification (NCBI taxonomy): domain Eukaryota; kingdom Metazoa; phylum Chordata; class Mammalia; order Rodentia; family Ctenomyidae; genus Ctenomys; species Ctenomys sociabilis. The sequence continues at coordinate 36,962 of PVKA01007133.1, read as the reverse complement.
GCTTCTGTGACTAGTACATGCTTAATGAATGCCTATGATATGCCTTCCTTTGCTTTGCTTTGACTTGCCATTCTCTTTCTTTCTTTCTTTCTTTCTTTCTTTCCTTCCTTCCTTTCTTCCCTTCCTTCCTTCCTTTCTTCCTTCCTTCCTTCCTTCCTTCCTTTCTTCCCTTCCTTCCTTCCTTTTCTTCCC
>PVKA01007133.1:0-36670 GCA_004027165.1 Ctenomys sociabilis | reverse complement strand
CTGCCCTCCTTGTTGGAGTCTGTAAATACATTCTGTAGGGTGCCCTTTCTCCTTTGATGTCTTTCAAGATACGGTAAGAAGAGGCATTCCAAACGGTTCGCATAGTAAGAGCCCCCAAAGGCCCACATGGTTAAGCTTGTTTTCTTCTAGGAAGCAATGGAGGTCTTTATGTCACTGGAAGTTAGTGGGACTCTAGTACTCTCGTCTTTCTCCCTTTGCTGCCTAGTCATGACATGAGGTTGTGCTTTGCTAAATGCTCCCACCATGATGGGCTGCTATAGGCTCTGCAGAGCAGGGCCAATGATCATGAACTTCACTCTCTAGAGCTGTGAGCAAAAGAAACTGTTCATCTTCACAAGCTGATTATGGCAGGTATTTGTTGTAATAATGGAACAGTTTAACACCGCAATCACTATTGAAGTCCTGGTATTTTTCTGAGTACAAAGAGACAAGGAGGGCTGTATTATTGATTGAAAAAGGATGTTCTAGTTTTGTTTTGCTGTGCTTTGACTTGGCATTCTCTTTCTTTTTCTTTCTTTCATTCATTCATTCGTTCGTTCATTCTTTCTTCCTTCCTTCCCTCCCTCCCTCCCTTCCTTCCTTCTTTCCTTCCTTTTTTCTTCCTCTTTTTGAGACAGGGTTTTACTGTGCAGTTCAGGCAGCCCTTGAACTCACTTTGTAAACCAGACTGGCCTCAAACCCACAGTAATCCTCCACCTCAGCCTCCAGAATGCTGGAATTACAGGCAGGCACCACCACAACCTGTCTTGTCTTTTTTTTTTGACTAGGAAAATATTTAGATGTAGTTGATTTTGGTTTAATTGGATCATAATGTAAAATGATCATTTCACTATTGCTCATTCTCATTTCCATGGCTACACAGTTTTCTGAAATTGTAAGATCCTCCAAGAGGCAGGAATACCTGGCTCACACATTATTTGGTTATTTAAAAGGACATGATGTTGGTGGCTTCTTGGGGAGGGGGGGAGGCAGAACAGGTCAAATGGAGGCACCTGCTATTTAAATATCTATTGCCTAGGCCTCAGGTAGACCTTGTTCAAATGGATTGGTACTGAGAGAGACAGTGAAGTCGACTTCTTTAGAGAAGCTAGAAATCATCTCTGCCTTGAAGGAAAGTACATAATGGCTGGAAGGAAAGCACACAATGAGAGCCAAATATTCTCATGACCATAAGTCTGTGGCAGGGTTACCCCTGGTTACCTGACAGCAGCACTCGGAGCGCCACTGACTGTGACTCATCTGATACTTGGCTGACCCACTTGCCCGGGTGGCCATGCAACTGCCACTCAGCCACGCTGCACCAGTACATCCCGGCATCCTCCTCCGCCACCTCATGCAGCTCCAGGACAAAGTCCGTAGGAGATGAGCGGTAGCAGTGCAGGTGTCGCCTGCGCACCTCATCTCCATACTCCAGCAAGCCGTCATGCTGCAGGCGCACCAGCATGTGACGCCCGGTGTCTCCTCTGCTCCACAACCACGTCACAGAGTACAGAGAGCTGGAGCCCCCTGAGTCCTCAAGGCTGCAGTGAATGTCCACATTTCCACCCTCAGTGGCATCTTCAGTAAGGTAAATTTTGGAGATGTGTATCTTGCTTCCTAGAAGATGAAGCAACAGCAAGTTGGACTTTCAGACTGGACGTCCCCTCCAAAACCTCTAGATTTCACTAGGGAGATCCCATATGGTATTTCTCAGACACTACGCCTTTCACCTTTAACAGTTTTCTTTGATCCATATCCTTTGTTTTCATATTTGCCTGACTAGTCTTTGTTATATAATTTTTTTTTTTTTTTGTGGTACCAGGGATCAAACTCAAGACCTTGCACTTGTTAGACAAGCTCTTATCCACTGAGCTATCTCCCCAGCCCATCTTTGTAAATTAATCCAGCCACTTCCCTTGCTCCTCTTACCCAATGGACCCTGCCATTGGGAGCCACCCTGTTTTAACTAGGTCTTCCTAACAGCTGTTTTGACCTCTCCTTGGTTGACTTCAGTTTCCTAAAGGGTTTATTCGAAGTTTACAGATGCAGAGAGAGAACAGGTTATTCAAAAGACTGCACATTTTGATACAAGTGTTCAAATACTGCCCACAGGAACTATTTAAATTACTGGATTATAAATGTGTGTGTGTGTGTGTGTGTGTGTGTGTGTTTTGTTTGTTTGTTTGTTTTGCAGTATTGGGGATTGAACTCAGGACCTTGTGCTTGCCAGGGAAGCACTCAGAGTGTGTTTTAAACAGATTTTGACATGCAACTCTCTCCCCCCAACACACACACACATTAATTAGCAGATGAGAACCTGGAATGATATCCAGAGTAATCAAACAAATAAAGAAATCATAATGAGCATTAAATTTTAAACTGTATTACAAATGAATTTATCTTTTGAAAACAACTTTGATCTTGGGCTGTTATTTGGCTCATTCTTTCCTAGAGAGGAATGAAAAATATTGGGTTATATGAAACTGTTTTCCCGCCTCAAGTTACCTCCTGTTTCATTGCCGCTGGCTTCCAATCCCATTGCTAGACTTGACCAGGGCTAGCGTTCTACCCAGGGAACCCTCCAATCATTTTTTGTTACTAAAGTTTTGGTGGGCTTTGTTGCCAAAGTCTATTTTCTTCTTAAAAGTTCTTCCTTTGACCTCAGAGAAAATTCACCTTACCCTATTTCTCCCTACTAGTCCATCTCAGCATCTTTTCCTGGAACCTCTTCATGAGTTCATTATCTTATCCATGGTATAGAAGTAGTAACCCACACTCACACTCACAGTTAACTCACTTTTTGTCTGATCCACTCTGTATTAAAAAGGATTTTCTTGCTTGTAAATGGTTATTACTTGAGAGATGTGATTAAAAAAAGATTGCAAGATTGTCCTGATACACTAAAAGATCTGACAACACCAAGCCTATGTTTCTATATGGGAAGTGCTGGCTTGAGTGAAGAAGTCACTGCCTTAGAAAGGGACTTGTATACACTGTCCAGATTTTGACTGGGACAACTATGAGATAGTAGTGGCAGTCTCACAGATGCAGAGGCCAGAACTATTATAAATGGGGTTCATGGGTTGGCAGAGATGACAGATACAATTGGGGCAGGCTCAGGATGAGGATCTCTGGAGCATGATACACAAATATGCAGCAGGCCATCAGGTATCAAGGCCTGGTGCTCAAGAGACAGGGGCTAAGCAGAAGGACCCAGAGATGCCATCTCAAACAGTAGCGAAACTGGGAAATGTTTAAGATGTTCTGAGGAAAGCAGACAATAAGCAGCAGAAGGGCTCAGAATGAATCCCTGAGGAACGCTCTGTTTAGCAGGAACAGGAAGAGAGCCCCAAGAAGGAAAAGGGGGAGCTAGAACAGCAGGAAGAGCTCCTTGTGCTAAGCTGTTGTTCAGCCCCTGCTGTTTCCACAGACTGTGAGTGCCTTTAAGGCAAGAGCTCTGCCTTATTTATCTTCACGTTCCTATTGTTTCATATATTGTAGTACTCAATTATAAACTTATTTTTTGACATTACCTTGAAAGGAGTAATGCAAGTGCCAAAAACTGATCAACTCATTTGCATTGTGCTCTTGGCTCTCATCCAGTTCCCAAGCCTTAGTTGCAACCTTTGTTTAATTTTAATCAACAGTAGAGATGACCTAACCTTGCTGAGAGACCTAACCAAGCTTGTCCACATGGAGGCTACAGCACTCTTAGAGCCATGCAGATGGATGGGGCTTCCATTACATTTTTAAGGATCTCCTGAGGAAGAGGAGATTCTCTCAGTAAGCCATTCCAACAGTTAACTACTCTTATTTGCCTTATGTTTAGGCAGCCAAATGTTGAAAAGCAATTTCTCCACACATCCCTATAGAGTTGTACAGTTTCTGTTCACAGTGGGAGAAATATGCTTCATATTACTCTTTCTCTGCCAAATTATAGTACAGCCCCACTGGAGTGACACGGCTTGTTATTGTAGAGATCTGGAGATACGATGCCCTGGATAGCTGCACCGGCCAGGCAGCCAGGCTGATGGGCAAATCTATGCAAAGGATCTTGGTCCTCTTTGAGTTTCTCCAAACCCCAGATTCATTCACCTCCAGTGACCTCTGGTGAGCTACCAGGCCCTGCAGTTGTGCACAAGTGGACAGCATTCCTGTAACTGCAGAATACATCTTTATTTCCACATGAACACTACAGAAGCTGTCCAAGAGGAGGCGGATATTCTGCAGGAAGGTATGGGCTTTCACACTCACAAATTTTACCTGTGGGCTTGAGCTTCAGTTCTGTCGGTCCTGACCTCTGGGCTCCAAGCTTCTGCCAGGTGCCATTTGTGAATGGGAGCAATTCCTCCACCTCACAGCAATACAAGCCCTGGTCACTGTCTTCCACACTCAGAATGTGCAGCTGAAACAAGTGCTGGGAAATTTTTGCAGGGTGAAATTTTTGTTTTCTCCGTAAGGAGTGAAATTCATCCCCATACTTGACAACATTGGTCTGGTCTATTCCCAAGATCTTCAGCCAAGACATACTCGTGGAAGTGGAAGAAAAATACCAAGTAACGGCTAGCTGGAGGTTTCGAGTGTGCTGGGACAAGACGCTACACTCTATTACTGTGTTGGAGTTAATGGAGATCTCCTGGTATTGATGGCTTGCATTCAGCCTTAGTTTGCTCTCTGCACAAAAAGAATGAAAACAATTACTTTGGTAACAATTCAAACCTTAAGACAGAAGGGATAACAGAGATCAGCTAGGATAATACCACACAGCCATCACACGTGTGAAGGAGCAGCGCCCTGCCTAATGCTTGGAAGTTGAACTGCCCCCTGCCTGATGAAGCAGCCCATTCATTTTTTGGATAGCTCTGTCCCGAGTAAATTCGATCTGATGTCCCATGAGTTTTTCTCCCTCCATAGCTTCCATCCACTGCCCCGAGTTACCGTTTACAGAGCAAAGAGGGTGAGTGTCACACAGAAAAGCCCACTCTCTTTTTTTCAAAGTTATGCTCAATTTGCCTTTCTTGTGGTACTGGGAATTGAACTCAGGGCCTCTTCACTAAGCTACACAGCCAGCATTAGACACAATAATGCTTCCACATCTAAACATACACTCCATAGCATGTCAGGTATAAAAATGAGAAAAAGTCTGACTACTTATACTTTCTATGACCTCTATCCATAGTATGCTGCTGGGCTCACCTTTGCCAAAGTCTAGTTGTAGCTGCTTGCAGACATGAGTACACAAAAAGAAAACACAGGTTATTAAAATGGAAAACCTCCTTGTAGCCACTCCACTGTGGGAACATCATGTGTATGGAGTAGATGATCTTTTAACCCCAACTTTTCTACTTTGTCAGAAAGACAAAGTATAATAAGCCTTGCTTCCAAATCTTATTATACCTTCTTGGGGGCATCACCGAGTCTACTTTCATAAGTTGTTATTTATGCTGCCAGTAGGTCCACTTATTCTTACTCCAACAAATATGTATTAATAACATGTAGTATTACATGTAAGAGTACTTCAGACTCTGTAGATACCTGCCCTCAGTGAGGCAGATGAGAGAGAATGAGAGAAGGAGGGAGGGAAGGAGGGAGGGAGGGAGGGAGGGAGGGACGGGGACAGAGACAGCGACACAGAGAGAGGGGAGAGAGGAAGGGGGGGGCTATCCAAACACACAGGAGGAATACCTCACCCAAATATAGGAGTGAGGGGAGATTTTCTGGAAGAGGGAATACTAAACTGAATCTTAAGGTTTACAGGAATTATTCTGATGAAGAATAGCCTAGGGGCTGGGGAGATAGCTCAGTAGAATAAACAAGGGCCTGAGTGCATCAATCCCCAGTTCCAGAAAAAAAAAAAAAAAAAAAAAAGCCTGGCGCAGGCCAAATAGCTCAGCAGGGGGCTGGAGAGATGGCTCAGTGGAATAAGTGCTTCCCTGGTAAGCACAAGGGCCTGAGTTCAATCCCCGGTTCCGCCAAAAAAACCAAATAGCTCAGCAGATTAAAGCACCTCTAAGCAGGTACAGGGGGCAGGGGTTCAATCCCCAGGCCTACCATGCCGGCCCTGACCGTGGGGCACGCTGAGATGGCAATTGAGACTGGGCATTGTGGCACATGCCTATAATCCCAGTGCTTGGGAAGCTGCAAACAGGGAGGGTGGATCACTATGAGTCTGATTTAGTAGTGAGACCCTGAACACCCTGTAGACCCTTCCATAAAATACAAAAAAAAAAAAAAAAGTAGCCTAAATAATTCCACACAAAAGGAATAATTTAACCAGGTGTAGTGGTGTATGAGTATAATTCCAGCTCTCTAGGAGGCTCCCAAGGTTGAACCCAGCCTAGACAATTTAGTGACTTAGTAAAAACCTGTCTCAAAATAAAAAAGGGCAGAGTGCACAGTTTAGTGCAAAGGCCCTGAGTTCAATTCCCAGTACCAAAAGAAAGGCAAGTTGAACATGACTCTGAGAAAACCTAGATTCTGGAACTAGATACAATTCAGTGTGGCTGGAGTTTGAGTAAAAGATGGAAAGTAAGAAGAAATGGCTGGAAAGATATAAATGTACTAGGTTTTTTACTATTAAGATTCTTGGTACAGTTTAGATCTATATAATGACCACACACATTTTAGGGAATTTTGTAACTGTTCATGGCATATCTTGATCTCTGTTTCTCTCCCCATTCCACTCCTCTCCCTTCAACCTCTCTTCTTTTTATGTACAAAGCTTTGTTTCCATTTTAATATTTTGTGATTTTTTTCCTTTCCCTTCACCCCTGTTGAGTTTCCCTTTCCCTTCCAACCATTTCTTCATATTTCACAATATGCATTATACAATAGAGACAATATGATCGTTACACCTTTCTCCGACTTATTTCACTTAAGAGTATGTTCTCAAGGTATATCCATTTAGCAGTAAGTATCTCAAGTTTATCCTCATTTATGGCTTGGTAGTAATACCATTCATCTTCTTTGCCTATTCATTGTTTTGTGGGCATTTGGGTTGTTTCCAAGATTTAGTTATTGCAAACTATGCTTCTATACGTATGGGTGCATGGATACCACTATGATATGCTGCTTGTAATTTTTTTTTAATCTTGTTTATTTTTTATGTATTTAGTATAGGATCTACAGGGTCTCACTACAGAGATTGGACTTACAGTGATCCTCCCGTTTTCAGCCTCCCAAGCTCTAGAATTACAGGCATGCACCACTACACCTGTTCTTGTTGATGTCCCAACATGTCCCACATAACAGGGATCAAACCCTGGTTGCTGTGCCTGCCTAAGCAGGTGCCTTAGTCCACTTAACTATCTGGCTGGCCCTGCTGCTTTTAATTCTTCTGAGAAGATACCAGCAAAGAGAGTAGCTGAGTCAAATGGTGCCACTAGTCCTAGGCTTTTGAGGAATCTCCACCCTAATTTCAGCAATTGCATCAATCTGTACTCCTACCAACAGTGGGGAAGGCTAGCTTTTCCCCACAGCGCCCTCCTTGTTTGTTATTGATCAATTTCTTAATAATAGCCTTTCTTTCTGGAATGACATGCAATCGTAGCATTTCTTTAATTTGCATCTCTCAACTGACTAGTGTTACTGAACACTTTATCATATATTTATTTGCCATTTGTATTTTTTTCATCTGAGAAGTATATATTCATCTCAGATGTCAATGTTTGCACTGGGCATTTAAATTTGGGAGGTCTGATTTTTAAAAAATTCTTTATATGTTCTACATATTAGTCCTTTGTCTAAGAGACAAATGGCTAGACAATTTTCCCACTCTGCAGGTGTTCTTTTCACTCTGTTGGTGATTGCTTTTGTTTTGCAAAAGCCTTTTAGTAAGATGAAATCACAATTGTCTGTTTTTTATAGTACTGATCCTGCAATCAAAGATTTGTACATAAAGTCTATCTACAGTTATGTTTTCAAGAGTTCTACCTATTCTCTCTTCCAACAGGATCCTGTTTTAATATTTAGATCAAGAGTTCTACCTATTCTCTCTTCCAACAGGATCCTGTTTTAATATTTAGATCTTTGTTCTATTTTGATTTTAATTTAGTGCATGGCAAGTGATACAAGTCAAGTTCTAGTCTTCAGCATGTGGAAAGCCAGTTTTTCCAGCACCATTTATTAGAGAGGCTATCTTCTTCAGTGAATGTGTTTGGCCCTTTTGTGAAAGATTACATAGTTAGTTGGTTCTGCATCTTATAATTAGTCCATTGATACTCAGATCTTTTTTTTTTTTTTTTTTTGTCATTCTTGTTTGTTTGTTTTTGCAAGTGCCATGATGATTTTATCACAGTATCTCTGTAGTATAATTTCAAGTCAGGGGTTGTGATGCCTCCTGCCTTGCCTTTGTTGCCTAGAATTGTTTTTGCTATTCTAGGTCTATTCTGGTTCCAAAAATTTTAAGGAATATTTTCTCTAGTTCATATGTGAAATATGCTAATAGTATTTTGATAAGGATTACACTAAATCTGTATAACAATAGCCATTTTCACTATGTTGGTTCTTCCTACACAAGAGCAAAGGATATCCTTCCATTTTCTGACATCTTCAATTGCCTTTTGCAGAGTTCTATAGATTTCAGTTTGGAGATCTTTTATTACCTTCATTAGATTGTTTCCTTCTTTTTTTTTTTTTTTTTTTTTTTTTGCAGTACTGGGGATTGAACTCAGGACCTTACACTTGCCAGGCCAGCACTTATTCTACTGAGCTATCTCCTCAGCCCTCATTAGATTGTTTCCTAAATATTTACTTTCTCTAGTGCTCTTGTGAAAGGGCTTCTTTTCCTAAATTCTTTTTCAGTGAGTTTGTTATTTGGATATCAGAATGCTCTTGATTTTTTGAGGGTCAACTTTATATACATCTATGTCACTGAATTTGATTATTAAATCTAAAAGTCTTTTGGTGGAGTTTTTGGGATCTTCCGTGTAAAGTATCATATTATCTGCAAATAATAATTTAACTTCTTCCTTCCTATCTTTATTCTTTTTATTTCTTTCTCTTGTCTAATTGCTCTAATGTTTCCAGAACTATACTGAATAGGAGTGGTTATAGTAGACTTCCTTGTTTTATTCCTAACTTTTAGAGTGAAGCTTCCAGATTTTGAACATTTAGCATGTTGGCTGTAGGTCTGTCAAGGATATCTTTTATCACATTGCGATAAAGACCATCTATTCCAATTTTCTGTAGGGTTTTTATCATGAGTGGGTGCTGGACTTTGTCAAATGCTCCTTCTGTTTCTATTGAGAAGATCATCTGATCTTTTTCCGTGGCTTTATTAATATGGTGTATTACATTTATTGATTTGTATTTTTTGTTTGTTTGTCTTTTTGAGACAGGGTCTTGCTATGCTGTTCAGGCTGGCTTTAAGCTCACTTTGTAGCTCAGGCTGGTCTCAAACTCACAACAATCCTCCTGCCTCAGCCTCCCGAGTGCTGGGATTACAGGCATGCGCCACCACGCCCGGCTCTGATTTGTATATGTTGAATCATTCCTGCACACTACAGATGAATCCAGCATGGTCATGGTGTATAATTTTCTTGATGATTTGCTGCACCTTATTTTATAGTATTTTACTGAGGATTTTGTCAATCTCTGTTTATTAGGGAGATTAGCCTGCATTTCTCTTCTTTTAATTTGGTCCTTCTCTGGTTTTATCAGGATAATGTTTGCTTCCAGGAATGAATTTGGGAGTACTGCTTCTTCAAGTTTGAGGAGTATTGTCATTAGATCTCCAATTTCTTGTAGAATTAAGCAGTGACTCCATCAGGACTTGGGGTTTTCTTCGTAGGTAAGTTTTTAATTACATTTTTTATTTCATTAACTGATATTGGGTTATTTAGAATTTTGTATATCTTCTTGATTTAGTTTTGGCTATTCATATGAAACCTAGGTAGATGTCCATTTCTTCTGTGTTTTCAATCTTATTAGAGGTTCACAAAGTAGATATTGATGGTCTTCAGGATTTCTGTAGGATCTATTCTGATTTCACCACAATTATATTAATTTTTTGTTGGGGGGGGAACGAGGGATTAAACTCAGGCCCTTGCACTTGCCAGGGAAGCACTTATTCCACTGAGCCATCTCCCCAGCCTCACTAATTGTATAAATTTGAGTCATTCCTTTTTTGATAAGTTGGTTAAGAGTTTATTATTGTTATGTAATATTTCAAAGAACCAACTGAATTCATTGATTCTCTGTGTTGTGTTCTTACTCTCAATTGTATTACTTTTTCTCTGGTTTTTCTAATTTCTTCTTTCATAAAAACTTTGGGCTTGATGGCACATGCCTGAAATTCCAGTGTTGGGGAGGCTGAGACAAGAGGATCGCTATGAGTCTATAGCAAGACCCTGTACCAAATAAATAAAAGACTTTTTTAAAAATTAAAAAAGAACACACACACATACAAAAAACCTTTGGGCTTAACTTGTTCTTTTTTCTAGAAGACTGAATTCAACATGAAGTTATTTTTTTGAGCTTATTCTGTTTTCCTGATACAAGAATTCACTATTATAAATTTCCTCTTGGTCTACTTTTATTGTTTTCCATAAAGTCCAGTGTATTTTTTGGCATTATCATTTAAATATAGATATTGTTTAATTTCTTCTTTAATTTAATCTGTGACACATTGATTGTTAAGTATGGTATTATTTAATTTGCATGTGTTTTGTGATTTCCTTTGCTATTGATTTTCAATTTCATTGCACTATGGTCAGATAATATTCATGAGACAAATTTCAGTTCCTTTACATTTACTTAAGCTTGTTCTATGAGCTAGTATGTGATCTGTTTTGAAGAATGCCCCCATGCACAGCTGAGAAGAATGTATATGTTGTGCAGTGGAACACTGTAGACAGTGAGTCCTTTTCTTCACAGGTTTGGCTTAATTTTGATAGTTCTTTGTTGATTTTTTCTTTTTTGGTCTGGTTGATCTATTTTTGGCAGTGGGGTATTAAGGTCACCCTCTGCAATTATGTTAGTGTTTATTTCATTTTCATGTTCATTAGTATAGAGTTGTGCACACCTGTGTTTGGTGCATATATATTTAAGATTATTGTGTCTTCCCTTAAAAAGTGTATAGTGACCTTTTAAAAAATCTTTTTTGATAAATCTTGGCTGAAGTTCACATTGTCTGCAAACAGAATAGCTAGCCCTGCTTTTTTCCATGTCTTTGTCACATGGAGTATTGTTTTCCATCCTTGGACTTTCAATCTATGAATTTCTTTTTGAGTTAAATGTGTTTCTTGTATGCAGCATATTGTTAGACCTTGTTCCTTGAATCATTTTGTTAGCCTGCTTGTTTTGTTTAGTGAACTGAGACTATTTATAGTCATGGTTATAACTGCCATGTATTAACTCACCCTTGACATATGATTTTCATGTGTTGGTTTCCAGTATTTCTCTTCTATTTGCTTTTCTTTCCTGGTGCCTTTTTTTCTATTGGTGTTCTTGGAATTGTGGGATTTTTTTTATCACTTTCTAGAATATTTTTCAAAATATTTTGTTGAGTTGTATGGCAGTCAAGAATTGTACATAAAAAGCATAGTTTGTTTTTTTTTTTATCATAGAAGTATCTGATTTCTCCATTAAGTTTGAAATACAGTTTTGCAGGATACACTGATCTGAGTTGGAAGTGGTTTTCTTTCAGGACTTGAAATATTTTGCTCCATGGTATTTTTTTGTTTGTTTGTTTGTTTGTTTTTTTCCCAGAACCAGGGATTGAACTCAGGCCCTCATGCTTGCCAGGGCAGTGCTTATTCTACTGAGCCATCTCCCCAGCCCTCCATGCTCTTCTTGATTGAAGAATTTTTGTGAGATGTCTGCTGTAATTCTGATGGGTTTTCTTTTATAGGCATTCTGTGTCTTTTCTCTAATAGGTTTTAATATTTTATATTTGTGCTGAATTTCTGTAATCTTGATTATTATATATCTTGGTATAGATTTATTTTGGTCATAATTAATTAGAGCTCTATATGCCTCAATTACTGTATGTTAAATTCTTTTCCATATTTGGGAGGGGACATTCTCTGCCATTACTTCTGTGAACAGATCTTTTATGTCATTTGTGTTTTCTTCTTGAACTCCAGTCAATTTTGTGTTGTTCTTTTTTGCATCATCCTTCAGTGGTTGGACTGCTTTTTTCTGATCCACTGCTGCTCTTCAGACATTTTTTTTTCAAGATCATTAACCGCAGTCCTTCCTTCTAGGTCTGATATCCTGTCTTCACCGCTGTTCAATTGGTTTTTCCAACTTTCAGTGGAATTTTTAATTTCTTGGATGTCTGTTTGAAATTGTTTCATGGATTCCATTTCTTTCCTACGTTTGTCACTCATGGTTGCCATCATTCTTCTAAGCTCTTTTTTTTTTTTTTTTTCATGTACATCTATCCTAAATTTGCTATGCTTGTCATCTTTTTTTATCATTAAAAGTTGAGAAGGATTTTTTTGGCTGTCTCAGGCTGCCTTAAGGGCAGTTGTGGTGTGGCATGTGGAGCTGGGGACTGAACGACAGTCCCACAAGGTAGGTTTGCCCATGCAGGTGCTTAATCAAATGAGCTAACCAGCAAGACCCCTTGTCATCTTTTTTATCTCAGAGATTATTTCTTGTCTGATTACTCTATAGCCTCATACATTTATTTGTTTGCTTGCTTTTGATTCTGCTATTATTATTCCAGAAAATTCAGGTGTTTGACTTCTGATTTCCCCTATCTCATATCCCTTGGATTTGTCCAGGGCTGGAGGTCTGGGGTTGCATTTAGATTCTGTATCTTGTCATTTTCCATTTTTTAAAGTTTGCTTCATTTTTTATATTGATTCTTATACATTTCTTATAATAGATGCAGAATCAAGGCTTCCCCAGGAAGTGTCTGTTTCTCAGAGATGCCTTCTAGAGTAGGTGGCTCTTGATCTCTGTGTCTATCCCACGATCCTACCTTCCCCACTTGGGGAGGATGAGATGTGCTGTCTAGTTGGCTCACCACTTAGTTATCTGGCACTGGAGTATGCTGATGGCTACAAACGCAGGTAATCATAATGCTGTCATATGCGGGAGAACAGCTGACTTTAGGAGATATGGCTTCCTGGCCAAAGTAGCACAGTTATCGGTAACAACAGAATCATGCACAGTCTAGAACCTAACAAAGTGTGCTGCTTAATAATTTGGTACCTTTAACTATAGGGGCAAGATAATCCAGTTATATAACAAAACCCGACATAATCCAGGAAATTGTATGCAGAGCTTTCGCTTAGTAGGGTGATTTTTACCCTGTGGTAGGGCAATTTTAAAGGTATAGGGGGCAAAACAGAAAGATAAATGAAGAAACATACAGTGGAAATAAGGCTGGAGGACAAAGGATGACCAGGCAAGCGTTGCAGAATGGGAGAACGTACTGTGGTTCCTAACCTCACTGCCCCTGCTCCTGCAGAAGAGAGAGTGAGGGAGAAAACAGACAGTGAACCAGAAAGATACACACAGTGTTTGCTCACATGAAAACATAAAATCAAGAGACACAGTTGAAGAAAGAAGGAATATGAGTAGAACAGAAGAAGAATAAAGGTAAAGACCTAGACAACATAAAAAAGAAAAACCTACCAGACAGAAAAATAAAGAAAAAAATAATAAAATTCCTCAGGTGTCCACACTTCTGTGACAGCACCCAAGTCAGATTCTGAGACTGCTGGGTAACCCAGCTGGATCTGTAGCATGATTAACGCTGGGGTCAGGGTTGATCTTGGCTTCAATGCGGGTGAGGGCACACTATTCAGCATGTAACTTTTAGGGTGTCTTCAGCTGTCTGCCCACTCCTTACCCTGTTTGTTTCTGTGTTGCTCTCCTGGTTGCAGTAGCACCCTCAAACAGGGACAACCCAAGGCTGTGTGTACATTTGGCTCCTTGGCACGGCCCCCTCTGCTCCACCCATATGTCTCTCCTCTCTTACGTGGCTTGTGGCATAGCAGGGAGGGGTGGGGTGCTGTGGGCTGACTCACTGCCCCTGCACTGAGGAGACAGCGGGTTCCCCTTTGATCTCCTGTGCTGGGGGGACAATGCCAGCCTCCCACTCATTGCTGTGCTGCAGTGCAAAGTTGCTTAAATTCTCTCAAGCCACTGATCTCAGGGCTCAGGCCGTTAGCCTCATTATCTTTGCTTCTGCTCTTGCTGCCCTGCCTTGCCACTGGTACTGTGGTCCCTAATTTCGCTGACTCATTGTTTCTGCCAAAGCCAGACAACTCAAGGCTGCTTAGTTCAGAGTCAACACAGGGCAGGGCGGGGGGAGGGTAGTGCAGCTGTTTAAATCCCATATATCTGCACACCTCTCTCAAGCCTCTGCCCAAAAGGGAGGAGGGATCATGTACCACCTCCACTGCAGTTTCTAACCTTGTCACTAGGGGCTCCAGTTAGCTTGTAAGGCACAGGAGAAAACATAAGCAGGCGCCTATTGGGAAGAGAGCAGGGCCAGTGACACCTGCTGCCAAACTGTGGTGTCCTCTGTGTGGAGGAAAGCAAAAGAGGCAAGGGGCAGCAGCTCCCAAATGTTCCCTGCTTGGCTTCAGTTAGTTAAATTTTTGCAGTCCACCAGGTTCTTGGAGACTTTCTAGTATGGCGTCCTTGCTTGGCATGTAGGCAGCCCTGTGGGTGGGACTGGCGTTCTATGTCTATGTTTTGTTTGATCTACAAGTCTCTTATAGCAGACTGAGTTTGGCATCAGGTTGTATGCCATTCCCTTCCTCTGATCACCTGTGCCATTAGTTGGTTTTCTCTAAGAAGCTCCAGGTTGAGTCCTCCTCTATTCAACCACGTTGAATCTCCAGATGTACCAGATTACAAAGGGCCCTGCATGCCATGCTGTGGGGGTTGGATATGAGGTTGACACAGGAGTTGTGGATGACTCTGGTCCAAATGGGGTCACTGGTGGGCGGTGGGAACCCAGAACCAATGGATAAAGAGTAGCTGTGGACCATAATGGAGAGTATAGCCATGTCTGAGAAGAGGCTGGAAGTGAGTAAGTTTTTAGGATAATGAACTTAGGAGCTGTCAACATAGAGGTTGTATCCATGTCAACATGGACGGTAGGGCTGTGTCTACCTCAGCGGGGTACGAGATGAGAAAAGAGTAAACTGAGCTCATCAAGAGACCAGTTGTCTATAGAGAATGAATCAGTGCAGGAGAACTGTGTGACAGGAAACAAGAAGGAGCCACCAGTGTTAGGAAAGAAAGCAAGAAATGTCAAGAAGGTGTGCGGCAGCAATGCTTGCTGTATCAGACTCTGCTGGGCACATTGTACATGTTACCTCATTTAACTGGCCCATCAATAATTTAAAGAAGCAAGAACAAAGTTTTGTTTTTTGTTTCCTTTTTTCTTTTTTTGCCAGCTCAGCTCACCCTGAGGCGGGGTGATACAGCACACAGTGCCAGAAATAGAACCGTGACCCCTGCGCCTGTCTAAGCTTACCTAAGCAAGCACTTTAGACTGCTGAGCTATCTCACCAGCCCCCAATAACAACGATTTTGGTAGATCAGGTGATGTGTTCAATGTCATGGTCCTTCCAGACCTGAATGATCTCCATGTCTCTCAGACTTTCTGTCCCAAGAGGATGCAAGGTAAGAGAAGATGCACAGCAGCAGAACACTGCCTGGGCTGCGTCATACTCTTAACCTCCATCTGCAGAGACTGACTGACAAGGCCAATTGTATTTGACTGCAGCCATAAGTTCTCTAACTCTTACATGTTGGCACATTATGAAGAAGCGCACAAGCATATCCTGGTAGAATTTATATTATCCCTGCTACCAGGGAGAACATTCCCAGTATTTAATAACTGCCAGTGCAGGTGCAGTGACCTGTGTGAAAGATGCCCCTTGACTGGGCCTCCTACTGTGTCAGGCCAGATCCTTTGGTAGCTGGGAATTTGTAGGCAGATGGGAAAAGGACACTGAGCGTGGTTATTGGCCATTGTATGAGAATTTCAGTTTTAGCAACTAATACAGCCATTCTGGGCATTCTAACTCAATGTAGGCTGGCACTCTGTTTATACAGTATGAACATGGAGAGAGGGGTCTTTATTTCCATACCCAACATTAAAATGATTTTTTAAAAGAAGGAATTAATTTCAAAGGGTGCTTACCTGGTAAAGTGACAGCTATTCTCAGTGGGTAAGATGTGACAGAAGCCCTGGCTGCATCATTTGTGTGTAGGGAATTTCTGTCATAAACTTCCACTTGACACTGATACAGGCCTGACTCTTCCCCAGTGGAATCATGGATTAAGAGCTGAGAACGATATGAACCCTGCGAAACCTTCGTCTTCTTGGAGAAATGGGAGAGGAAATCTCCCCATTCAACAGTGCCGTTGTGTGTGATTCGAATGATCTGATGAAAGACTCGAGACCCCGCAGGCTGGAACAGCCATGTCACGGTGAGTGGCAGTGCAGAGCCAGAGTAGGTGGTCCCCACGATACAGGAGAGGTTGAAGGTGTCCATTAACTCTACTTTGGGCTGGCGGCTCATCAGGTTAACTTGTAAACTTGATTCTGCAGATAGAACAATAAAACACATTTTCCAGTATGTTTGCCAAATCAAAGCACAGTACTTTCAAGTTTTCCTACTGCTTCTCTTTATGTCAGCATGTGAATTCATGAATTTAGACTATGGTATATTCTTTGGTATAGTCTGTGCTCTATTCTGACCTCAGTTTCCTAAAATTGACCCTCTTCTACAGCTGTTCTCAGCAGCAACAATAACAAATAGGCAGTGTTTCTCTAGTCTGCTGTTTGTATAGCTTTTTGCCTCCTTCCCACCACCACTCCTGTATACAGTATCAAACTCTCTTGCCCAAGCTAGAAGGGACTCTGCACTGCCAGGGCTGCAGTTGTCAAAGGGCAAAATGCATCACCCTAGAAAGACCAAAGCACAAGGGATGCAAGTTGAAGCCTAGCCTGGACCACTTAGTGACTTATGGAGGCTGTGTCTAAAATAAAATAAAGAACTGGGGATGTAGCTTAGCATGACAGCTCTTGATTCAATTCTCAGTATCAGAAAAGAATAACAATAATAAAAAAAAAAAAAAACAGAAGTAAAAGAGCTCACTCCAATTCACAGGATTTTGTTTTTAACTCTGAATTCAATTCACACACTGAATTCTGAAGATAAGATTTATAAGGAGGAATAAATTGGGAGGTAAATGGACAGAGCCAGCACCAGAGATGGTACTCTGTGCCCTTGGATACACATATGATTGCTGAAGGACTCGAGATGGTGCACAAATTGCACAGAAGAATGAATTTCAATTTCAGAAAAGGAATTCTGTGGCACTTACTTAGAGATTTTACAGCCACTGAAATATTGTGAGCCCAGTACAGATCTCCAGCCCGACTCTGGGTTCGCTCAGACACTCTGCACTCATACACCCCACTCTCCATGACTGTGCTGAGGGTGAGCTCCAGCCGGAAGCTAGCCCAGTCCACTTTGTCCAGCCTGGTGTCACCGTGGCTTCTTGGGCCCCCACCGGAGGCACCCAGCTGCACAGTGCCATCCTGCCCCATGCCAGCCACGAGCGTGGGCGTGGCACGGTCCCGTGGGATGTGCCACCAGCTCACGGACAGCGGACTCTCGGCTCCATCTGTCTTGCAGAGAAGGGTGAGCGGCTCTCCTTCCCACACTGCCGGCTGCGTGGTAGACACGACCACACGTCTTGCTGCGGATTACAGATTTGAGAAGAAAAATCGATTCAAGCAAATGAAAACTGTTCTAAATTACAGCAAAATCTTATCAATTAAGATCTGACCAGTTTGAGGCAACCCATTTGAGGCTGTTTCCTCCTGCACCACCCCCAGAATAAAGACCTGCTAAACACTGAAATAACAGAAAGGAAGCAGCAGAAAATGTCTCATGAGAGCCTACTTACACTGACCAGTTTAACATTTGCAACTATTTATTTACCAGCTTGCTAAGTTGGCCTGTCCTGAAGACTTTCCAGTTGGGCAAATATCCAGCAGTGTTTTGTTAGATTAATTAGGGTGGGGATACGAACCTGAAAGTGATGAAGCTCCGCTAATTTAAACTTTATCCTTTTAGAGTTTAGGCCTGCAGAGTTCAATACCATCTTCTTCTTCCTATTTATCTTCCTCTAAGCAGTCCTAATTAGTTTAGCATGGGTTTTGAATGCACAAATAGTGTTAATTAGATTTTTGTTCACAGTACCACAATAAAAAGAATTTTGGGGGGAATATATATATATATATCCTTCTTCTTTTATTAAGTTTATTGGTCCATTTCAGGTGGAAGAGCTTTCTTCACAGCTAAACTACTGTATAAAACTACAGATGTTAAACTTGCTCCTAGTTGGGAACTTCGAGATGTGCAAAAATGAAGGCATTCATTCAACAAATGCTTACTATGTAGGATCTTGTTCTATTTGCTTTGCAGGCAATACAGGGATGCATCAGGAGCTTAGGCATCTCATGAAGGCAGCATTGCATTTACAACCACTAATGGGACTCCGTTAACGTCTGCAGTCAGAATTACCCTGGGTAACAAACATACTTGACCTCTCTGAGCCTTATTTTTTATCCCTGTACAAACTAGGATAATAATAGCACCTACCTATTGCACTGTTGAAAGAACTGAACAAAGGGCACACACAAACAGCTGAGGCTGGCTGGCTAGGGAAAATACTCCAAAAAGGTTGGGTATTAGCACTAGTATATAATAAGAAACACAGGCAAAGGCAGAGGTAGCTGAAAACAAAAGAAAAAGAAACAAAATAGAATTTGCATTAGAAGTCGAATGAATTTGCAAATTGCTCTTACTGAGGAAGTTCAGTCCTGGGCAGTTGATGAGCGCACATACATATGTTACAAAGGCAGAATCAAGGTTAATGCCCATAAATACGATTTAAAAATTAGCAAACCTGCTTGCAAATTTTGAGTGTTAAAACATAATTATGCCTTAATTTTTTTTTTTCAAGATAAAAATGGTGGGCTGGTGAGATAGATCAACAGTTTAAAGTGCCTGCTAGGCAAGCTTAGGCGGGTACAGGGGAGCGTGGGGGTTCGATCCCCAGCACCACATGCCCTGCCAGCCAAAAAGGTAAAAATAAATAAAAAGATAAAATGGCTTATACATGAAGTTTAGAAATTTAAAGGGGAACTATTACTCACAATTCCACTACATTAACCATTATAATTTGTTTCAATTAACATCACTTTTTAAAAATGAGGTTTCCTCAATTCATTGAAGTTATTATTGCTTCATGATAAGCAGTAATAAATAACTAGGTGTAGCTAAATTACACATCACAGACAGACAAAGTTCTGCTCATCATTCAAATAATAGCTTGACTTCCAAAACAGAATGTTAAAGAAGAAATTTAATGAATCTGCTAATAAGTTCTAGCCGTCCATATTGGGCCCAGCTTGGCCTCCACCCTATGCAAAGACTGAATTTTAGCTTTGGAAGACAACCCTGCTGATAGCATACGAGGTGCCTGCCAGGGAGCACACCTTTGGTTTCTTTGACACAAATTCCCACATCCTGGCTTTCAGACTTCAGATCTATTTCAAGGAGACCTGAGAAACACAAAAGCAAATACTTAGCTCTGTGCCAACGCATCAACCTGCCTATGCTGTTTTTCCTGCTTCCTAGAAAGTCAGATCAAATGTTTAGTGCAAAAACTGTCACCATCACAGTTTCTGGCCTGGCCCTGGGGGCCAAACCACGTGCACCTTCCTTCCCAGCCAGTAGGGAGGCAGAATGAACATCAAAGGGGAACTCATCTGTCTTTGGAGATGTCTCTAATGAGCCAGAGCAACAAGAATATCTTCGTCTTAGCTCAGTTTTTAATTAACATTTAAACATTTTTTTGTTTTGCTTTTGGGCAATTATTCTTTCTGGACTTTGAATTTAACATTCAGCCTGAAGAATTCTAATATTAGCTGGGGATTTGTCTGTTTTTACTTCATACATCAGACACTGATTATTCAAACATACTTAAAGTCACCCAACCTTCCCAGTACAAAGGACAGCTGAGTGGCCGTTAGGCTGCTCTGAGTGGCAGCAGCAAAATCTGTGAGGTTGGTAACTCAGGAAGTAAAAGAGGCTTTCTGGGCCCACAGCGCTGGTGGACGGCCAGGGCCCTCTGGCTACATCAGGGCATGAGGAGGAAGCAGAAAGGGCAGGGAAGTGGGATCACTTTAGAGCTCTCCCTGGGGCATACATGCTTGTATATGGGTGGAGCCCCAGGACCAAATTACCTCAGCACACCACACGGGGAACCAAATTGCCAGTACCGGAACGTTTTGAGGATGGACAACAGCCACTCATGGCAGTGGCATCGCTAGTGTGGGGCGTACACTCAGAGCAGGCATCTCACCATGGTTTAGCCAAGCACAGAGCACGCAATTGGCCAGCTCCCAGACCCCTGCTCACTGCATCAGAATTGTGGTTTAGCATCATACCACAGCAGGACAAGGCAATAGCAGATTAACAAAGGTAGCCGGAAGATGACTCTCAGGTTTGGCTAATGTGGCTGTGATTCCACAGGAAGAGGAAAATGTGACTCTTGACTCTTAACCTCTCTGCCTCCTCTCCCCACCTTCTCTCCCCCACCTCCTCTCCCCACTCCCTCCTCCTCTCCCTCTCAACACCTCCCTCTTTCTCTCCCTCTCATTCTCTCCCTTCCTTCCCCCTCCGTCCCCTCCCCTCCTCCCTCACACTCACCCGCCCACAGAGGGCTTCATTAATATAGCTGTTATCTGCTTAGATAAGAAAGCCAATATATACAAATTAGAACAAGAAAATCAACAGAATCCAAGAATGTAATGCAGTGAGAAGAGATCTTAGGATCGGCTATCTATGCCATCACTTTGCAAATGAAGAAGCTGAGGCTTAGAGAGGCCGGTACATGGGCACAGCCTACTAAAGGGTTTGGGTAAAGGACTCCAACATGGCTCAGCGGGCCTAGGTATCTTCCTTCACTGCACTTTCCCTGCAGGAACTGGTCCAGCTCCACAGGAAGCCTTCTACTGTGTGCATGAAGCCTCTGTACCCCCAAAGGAATGGGCTGCTGCACACCCGGTCCTGACTGCCCTCACCTGCTGGCCCCTTCAGATGCACCTGACTGGCTGGCGACTGCTTTCTCTGCAGCTCCTGCCAGGAGCCTGATGGCATCCTCACCACCTGGGTCACTGCACAGCTGTAGGTGCCCTCATCCTCTGGGCCTGCAGAGAAGATCTTGAGGGAGAAAGCCTTGGGGCTTAACTTCGAAAACTGCAGCTGTCCTTGGCTTGCTCTGTCTTTGTAACCCTTCTTCAGATCCAGGACTCCACCAGCATCAATGTGGGCTACTTCTGTCCCACTGAGGAGCCAAATGATCTGCAGCTGCAGGTCCTGAACACTGCCCTCCACTGTGCAAACCAGCTCCAAGGGTTTTCCTTCAGTAAAAGCACTCTCAACAGTGATGCCAACTTGCAGATCTCTCCCTGTGTAATGAAAGCAAGGCAGGCCTTTAGAAAGAGCACTGCATCTAGCCTTTCAGCATCAGACAGTTGAGACCCCAGTAAGCACATCACGGAGATCACATTTTATGTGACAGTTCAATTCCATAGTGACAGACACCTCCCCCCCACCCAAAGCACTAGAATGAAAAATGCCCATAAAAATGGGCATGGCAGTGCCTGCTGCAGATCCACTCTTGGAAGTCAAGGCAAAAGGATTACAAATTTGGATCCAGCCTGGCAACTTAGTGAGACCATGCCCAAAATTTTATAAAGGGCGAGGAGGCTGAGAACATCTCAATGAGAAAGCTTTGAGTTCTATCTATAGCACTGCACAAAAAAAAAATGCACAGATATATAAATTATATAGTTAGATACACTTTGTAGATGAAAACAATAATGCATTGCTGTAAATTATGATCAATATGTCTCTCTCTCCCTGTTCCCCTTCCTCTCCCTTTCCTTCTCTCCTTTTCCCTCGCTCCTCTTCCTTCCTTGTCTTGGCACTAAAGATTAAGCCTAGGGCCTAAGCACGTTCTCTACCAGAAAAAAAAATCTCCAGTCTTCATTTCTTTCTTTTTCTTTTCTTTTTTTTTTTTTTTTGGTCTACTAATAACCAAGGGAATTTTTCTAAGTCAAAAGCACATATGATGTGGCTTTGTTAGACTCACTGAATAAAACTTGAGGCCAACAGGACAATTTTTTCGAGGAATAGAATACGATGTGTCTTAAAAGAAGGAAAGTTTCAGTGGTCGACCGTGGGATCATACTTTCGTTAATGAACATGGTTTTAGCAGCTCCCTCCTCCTGGGCCAGTGCCAATGGAGAGAAACCAGAAACCACAGCAAGTCCTTCCTGCCTACATTGGCAAAAATGCTAGTAGGTCACAGAGAGTGTTCCAAGATGGAAAAAGAGGGCAAAGGGAGGAAATCCCAGTACTGACAAAGCCAAGCCGGAACCCAGAGCTTTCTCACTGAGACGTTCCAGCCCCTCCCATCTCTTTTAAAATTTTGGCACAGGGTCTCCCAAAGTTGTCCCGGCTGGACTCAAAGTTACCATCCTGCTGCTGCTGACTAGAGCTACCTTGAGGTCCGGCTGTCTGTGGTAAGTGGACTCTGGGGAGAGACAAGCCTGCCTTTGAACACCAGGCCCACCTCTTTTCTGTTGGATGAATGAGGATTGGGGTGCATATATCACACCTGGGCCTCAGGGCCCTCATTTTTGAAGTAAGGAGATGACTAGTGGGCCCATAGGCTGTTAGTACTCAATTAAATAATGTAGATAATGTTCTTACAAAGTGCTTGGAAAAAACGGTTACCAGACTATTTCCAGGGCTGGCTGCGTACCCACGTAATCATTTAACGTTCTCATCCCCTAGAAATCCTCCTGTGAACAAAACCCAAATGGTGCAGACTGCTTGTTTGTTATGATTTCCAGATGACAAAAGCAAATCTGACTCAAAATTTCTAGCTAAGTTTTTTTCAGGTCAGCAAAAGACTTTCTACAAGAACTTGAGATTGTCCCTTCTACTCACTGCTAGTGAATTCACAAACCTCCTGAGAAGATAATTACCTACTGGCTGGACTCTCAGTGTTGTGTGACCTGTCTGCTTTTTTGTGATGGAAATCCAGGTTTCATCTGGATCCTGAATCCACTCGGCTGCCTCACAGAACAGCTGGCCTTGGTCTGCAGGCTGGAGCCGGCCTATGGACAGCCTGAAGGTAGAGACGCCCAGCTTGGTGAGCTGCACGTCACCTGCTGCAAACCTCTCCATGTAGGAAGGCCCAGGCATCAACATAAAATCTCTGGAGAGGGACATAATCATGCTGGGTTGGCTGCTTCCTCCTGGCTGCATCCGGTACCAGGTGACGGAGAGGTGGGTGTGCTGAGCCGTGGCTTTGGAGGCCTCGCAGGTAAGTTCTAAGGGTTCGCCTTCCTCCTTACTGAGAGTCTGGGAGCGCATGGTGGCAGAGAGAGTGTCTGGAATAACTAGAAACAAAGGAATGATGATAATATGTCCAGCCCCTTCTTACCCAGTTAGGTAAGGATGGTGCCCTGGACCATGGCCTGTGAAACACAACCTTCCAGTTGGCTTTTCACCAGCTATAAGCTTTGCTATCGGCAGTGGAACCATTGGCATTTTGTACAATCCACGGAACCTGGCAAAGCAAGTGGCTCTAGGATCCGTGGCTTTGCTTCGTTAGCATGGGCAGCCACTAATTTAGCTGTTCAGACACAGACTGTGAATAGGGAAAAAAGCAGTGGGAGTTCCCAGACCTAGATTCTGACCCTAAATATGTCCCCCTCTGACTACAGGAACTCGGGCATATCACTTCATTTTCCTGGGCCTTCATCTGCTTCTTATGAAAAGCTTATGAAGTAATTAGTTATAATGTACCATTCAGGGCTAAAATGTGATCTTTTTATACTGAGAGAGGTGGCTCAGTAGAGTAAGTGCTCCCCTGGCAAGTGCAAGGTCCTGAGTTTAATCCCCAGTTTTGCAAATAAAAATAAATAAAGTTTTTGTAATCATCCTTCTATGCTACCTCTCCACTCCCAAAAATGAAACAATATAGCCCAAGACTAAATGAAAGCAACACACAGCTTGAGCCAAGAACTATAACTGAATCTACTCTGTGCTGGCCACTGTGCTAGAAGCTTAGACAAACGTTCTGTCTCAAGAAGCTCAGAGAGTGCTGGCAGAGGTGTCCACTGGTCACCAGTGACCATGTACCTGGGTGGGCACTAGTAATAGTGTGGTCAACAGGGCACCAGGAGGAGGGGAGGGGTCCACAGAAGGTCATGGCAAAACTGGCTCCTGAAAGACATCTAGAAACTCACTGCGTTCAAAGGGGAGCACTAGATACCGCAGGCCAAGGGACAAAATGACAATTGCAAGGAATATGAGCCTCTTCTCACAGGACAAAGTGCTAGAGAAGGGAAACTTGCAAATAATAATTTCTTTTGTTGTTGTTGTTTTTTTGAGGGAAGGATCTACAGGGTGTTCAGGGTCTCACTACTAGATCAGACTCTTAGTGATCTGCCTGTTTACGGCCCCCAAGAGCTGGGATTACAGATGCAAGCCACCAAGCCCAGTCTCAGTTGCGGCCTCAGAGCGTTTTGAGGGTGGGACCAGCACGGCAGGCCTGGGGGCCAAAACCCCAGCCCCTGGACCTGCTTACAGGCGCTGTAGTCTGCTGAGTTATTTGGCTGGCCCTTGCAAATGATAATTTCTGAGTTCATAACTTGTCACCTAATACCAGTTTTCTCATCAGATGACTGTACTGCCTTCAAGGAGAGAAGAGGACTCAAAGATGATGAGAGCCCTTCCAGATCTCTCTAAAACTGAGCTATCACCAACCTACAGACATCCGTAGGCTTTGGGAAGGCACCATTATTTAAATACAGTACATGATTGGGAAAACTGAATTCGTGACTTTAGAGAATGAGAAAGGCCTTCTTGAAACTTAATTTCCAAACTACCAGAGGGCTAGGTGACTTCCTTTTTTTTTTTTCCCAGAGTAAACACAACAATGCAAAGCCTGTCTCTCTGCAAAGGCCCTGTGAGGGTGAGGACAGGCCAGGTAGTGCAAAGGAATAGCCATCTTACCGGTTAGCCTCGTCTTGGCACTGTAGCTTCCATAGTACCTTGCATCGGTGTTCAAGGTGTGACACTCATACTCGCCTGCATCCTTCGCCTGGAGCTTTGAGATGTGCAGAAAGACTGAGTCTCCCCGCACCCTCTCTATGTAGATGTCTCTGCTTTGTACCCGCTGTGTATACACTGCGTAAGAGAAGGCGGCATCGCTGGTGCTAATGATCTGTATTTCCCTGGCTGGGGCGGTGGACAGGTACACAGACCACTGGAAGTGCTGCTCCGAAGGTCCCTGGTAGCCAGTTACATTGCAGCCAATGCTGACAGCGTAACCTTCGGCTCTATACAATGGTCCTTTTTGAACTGTTACTTCTCTCTGGCCAGTGCTGAGCTTAGCTTGCAAATAGGAGAGAGAGAGGGGAATAAAAATAGATTAGTGCTCTGGTTCCTGATGTACCACATTATGTCATTCCCTATATTACAGTTCTGGTAAATGAGACTGCAGGTTATTAGCAATAATCAACTCAAATGTTCTTCACTTTCTTTATGGTTAAGCAGCAGAGGAAGGGACTGATGAGTTAATTGTTCTTTTATAACTAACTTCCACAGTAATCTCTGGTCTCTTAAAAAAAGTTTAGCTTTATCCATGTAATGTGGCTACATCCATAAAACACAGACTTATCTAAGTGCATTTATTTTAAAGCAAATACGATGTGTGATAATTTATTTTTTATACTATTTTGTGGGAAAATTCAGTACATCCTCAAATCTCAGTTTCCAGAGCTATTCTTACAGACATGGTGGCAGCTAGAGAGGTAAAGTCTATCACTCTGCCCACAGTGCCCTGATTTTTCTGGCTGATTGGTTGGAAATATTTGTAGCTCTTAGCGAGATCTGATGCAAGATTAGCCAAAATTAGCATCTGAAGTGGCAGTGGCACTTCCTTCCTATACTGCAGAGAGTTTTGTTTTAATTTCTAGAAAGCCATGGTAGCTTTACTGAAAAGCTTCATGTTGGAGGACCATAAAGTCCAGCAAATATGGGGATCAAAATTTATTTTAGTTCTTCTCTCTCTTTTACTTTTTACTGAAAGTTTTCAGCTGGAACCACTATAGAATGTTTTCATTGAAACAAATCTTAATTATCAGATCTAAAAAAGAAAGCATAATTAAATGGTAACATTTGATGAGAAAAAAATTTAAGCCAGCATTTTTCGGAAACCAACAAGTTTATGTTTATTTTTTATGGCTAATATTGAGGGCAAGTTCATTTTTATCTCCAGAGAAACAAAGACCGATGACAGATGCCACAAGGGCAGGCTAGGTCTTTCACTAGCAGCAGGCGTGCAGTGGCCAGGGAAGAGAAGATTGAAAGCCACCAGAAGGCCTTAGAGGGAGTGGTGGCTGCCCTTTTGGAGTTAATAAGAACAGAGTTCTTTGGAAGAATAGAAGCCACAGAAACAGAGTATGTGCTGATTTTGTTTTTTTTTTTTTTTTGTATTTTAGGGAAGGGTCTCACTACTAGATCGGACTCATAGTGATCCACCTTTTTACAGCCTCCCAAGAGCTGGGAGTAGAGCCAGGCACCACCACGCTCAGTCTCAATTGCTGTCTCAGTGCACCCCAGGGGCGGGGCCAGCATGGCAGGCCTGGGGATCTACCCCAGCCCCTGTGCCTGCTTGCAGGTGCTTTAATCCACTGAGCTATTAATATGGCTGGCCCCGTATGTGTGCTGAATTGTGTGACTTCACAAAGACAAAGAGAAAAGGCAACTCCATGAGGAAAAGGTCAAAGAAAGAAAAACTGACATTACAGAGACCATGGAAAGGCTGAGTATGGGGATTTTAGATGAAATACAAGCACTCCTAAAGCATGTAAGGGCACTCTGGAAATAAAGGGAGGAGTAGGAAAAATAAGTGCTCTTCTGACACAGCCAAATAGAACCTGCATAGGTATGTATTCACTTTCAATTGGGTAAACAAACTAGCCAATATCCAGTCAACCAACCACACATATTTCCAGTAATAAATTAAATATACATATTTATTAATAAAATCTTGATATATTTATATCTTAATCTTTTGTGATAAATATCTAGAAATAGGAGTTAAATCATCTTAGGAAAATATAAACTATTACTCACCAAAAAGTTATACTACAGAAGCAGTTTAAAACCTTTTTAAGGGCTGACAAGATAGTTCAGTGGATTAAGTGCCTGCTTAGGCAAGCAAAGGGACCAGGATTCAATCCCTGGTAGGCAGGCCATACTGGCCCTGCCCCAAGGCCTGCTGAGCTGGTGACAGAGTCCAGATGTGATGGCGCACACCTCTAATCCCAGCACTGGGAAGGCTGAAAATAGAAGGATCACTATGAGTCTGAACTGCATAGCGAGACCTTGTACCAAATACGTAAATTAAAAAAAAAAAAAAAAACTTTTCAGCAAATGCTACTGTAGAGACATGCATGCATGGTACACTGGACTACATCTATTGCTGTACACTGGACTAATCATTATAACCTCAAACAAGGGACAACCCACATGTCTATCCACAGCACAGAGGATGCTGGAGAATGGCGCAGTCATAAAACATGTTATACACAGTTGAAAATCAATGAATGGCAACTGTTTGTTAATAACATGGACAACTATGTCCAATCAAAGATGCAAGATATTTATTTATTTAGGTTTTTGAGACAGGGTTTTGCTATGTATTTCAGGCTAGCCTGATATCTTAGTTACTCTTCTTTCATTGCTGGGACAAATACCCAACACCCAAAATGAAGGAAGGAAAGGTTTATTTAACTTACAGTAAATAGAGGTTTCAGTCCATATTCAGCTGGCTCTAAGGAAGAGGGGCACATGGCAGAGAACAGCAGTTCATGGTGGCTGAACAGCAACAATGACAGCGCAATCACTACTAGAGGTCTATCTCTCTGTCTCTTATATTCCATTCAGGCTCTCTGCCCCAGGCTGGAGTGTAGTACTCACACCCATAATCCCAGCAGTACTGAGACTCATAATCCCTGCCTTGGATCACACATAATCCCAGTGGATCATGAGTTAATCACAAACTCTAGAAGTCCCCACCCCATGACTACATGAGGTTTTGGGGGGACAACTAGACACAAACCATAACATATGGAACTCACTATGTAGCCCAGGCTAGCCTCAAACTAATGGCAACTTTCTTGCCTCAGCCTTCTGAGTGCTAGGATTATAGGCATAAGCTACCATGCCTGTTTCAAGCAACTGAATCTTTCTGTTGGTGTGCAGAAATAATTCTACTGTCTATAAAGTTTGAACACAGGCAAAACCACACTGTTCCGGTTTTTTGTTTGTTTGTTTAGTCAGCTCAGCCTGCCCCGAGGGCAGAGCTGGCACAGCATGTGGTGCCTGGGATTGAACCTGGGTCCCCTAAGCCTGCCTGAGCTTGCCAAAACTTGCTGAAGCAGGTGCTTTAGACCACTGAGCTATCTCACTAGCCCAACACTGTACTGTTTAGTGATGCATTAAGAAACTAGAAAGTTGTCTTAGGAACCAGGAAAGTGATTGTGTGAGAAGCAGTGTGATCTGATGGGGCACTCACTCCTGGCTATGACCAGAATGAGTGTGGATTTCTAGGGTCTGCAACTCTTCTGCTTCTTAACCTGGGTAGTGACTACACAGTTTTTATTTTCTTTTTCTTGCAAAGTTTTTAATTTTTTATTATTTGTGAAGCTGTATATTTATGTTTACTTAGCTTTTCTTACATATTTCACCATAATTGTTTTAAATATGAGTTTTGAAGTTTCACTAACCTGTTTACAGCAGGGCATGTCTCCATACATGTTATTTTTGGTGGGTGGGAAACACTTCTCCAACACTCTGTCAGTGTGACAAGTGACACATTGGAAAACATTTTGTGAAAATTAGCACTTTGCTCTTCACTGTTTGCTTGCCAACTCAAATATTTATTCAACCACTTAATTGTATTTCAGATGTGGCAGATCTTAAGATAAGATCAGTTTAGAATGAGCCCTTCTAGATTTTCTCATCTAGTCAAGGAGGGGGATGGTCATCTCTCTATGAGACAGAAAACTTTTCAAAGCAATTTGATAAAAGCCAAAATGACACCGTTTGAAGGAAAGACATCAACAAGGTTTATGGGAGAGATGGTATTTACTGGGAATTTAGGAAAATCAGAAAGACTGACAAGTGGAGGAGGACACAGCTTTTATGAGTAGAAATCAAAAGATTTGTTCAGAAAATAGCAAGTAAACTGGAGGAAGGAAAGGTTGCATGATGATTAAGAGGAAGGGCTGTCACTAGCTTGGAGTCTATTCATGAAGGATTTGGCTACAATTCATCAGGTAATAACAGTTCACTGGAAGTGTTTGCAAGGTATTAGGAGAATTAGCCTGATGGTTGTACGGGGGGTGACAGAAGTCAGAAACAGACATCGGGCAATTATAGTAGCACGAGATCAAGGTGGTGAATACATTGGGATGAAAAGAAAAGGACTGAGAGCTGCAATCTATAGGTTTTGTTATCTAGGATGCTTGAGGGCTGTAGAGGTAAAGAGAGGAACATCAGGTAGGATGAAATCAAAGATGCTCAGGTTGTAAAGACTGGGAGACAGAAGTCAAGATAACAGAGAGAGCTGCAGTTGTTGCATGTTCAAGGGTGACAAAGAAGATGATTAATTTCAGAAACAATATGTGGGCACCACAGATAGCCAGCCAACACTTGGAAACTGTATTAAGTGTGTATATTGTACCTTAAAGCTTAGTCAACCCTTTGAAAATATTTGTATTCCAGTCCTTTCAAAAATTGATATTCCCATGTTTAGTAAAGTCAAAAATCATTCAGGGTGGGGTCAGACTTGAGCCTAGCTGTGCACATTCCTGAAACTGCCCGCTCATACCCAGGGAGTGTTCTGAGCTGGAGCTGAGGATGAGGCCAATCCCAGGTAAGTACTGAGAAATGTTAAAGAGTCCAGGGGAGAGCATGAAGGAGAGATTGCTAGAGGATGGGAGGGATGAGGGCCAAGTCCTCCAGGAGGAAGAGTTGGCGAGGTGGAAGGCAAATAGGGCTCAGTGGCATAGGGATGAAGGGCAGAGGAATATTCTAGAGGAGAGGGCTTGTCAGCACTGCCAGAGGCTTCTGGAGGGCAGGGCACTGTGCAGGATAAGAAGAGCGCGTTAGTGACCTGCTCAGTAGGTTCTTGAGAGCTCCGTAAGAGATTTCAGTGGAAGAATGAGGAGCTCTCAAGTGTAAAAAGAGACTGTAAGGAAGGATAAGCCACTGCAAAAGTTTTCAAAGTGAAAAAAAAAAGAGAAGTGTGGAAAGCCTATCCAAATGATAAGTAGTGAAGGAGGAGATGCATAGGGCTCCTCTGCATGTTTATAGGCAGAGGCAACAGTGGGGAGAGCAGTAGAGATGGGTGAAGCCAGAGAATATGAGAAGCCTGAAAAGGCCCAGGGTCAAGAAGATGATTTGGCTACAGTCTGAGTACCTGTGTCCTCCCAAAATCCACACACTGGAAGGTAAGCCCCAGGGTGCTGGTGTTAGGAAGTAGGCCTTGAAGAGGTGATTGGGTCAGCCAGACCCTGACCTCGTACATGGCATTAGCGTCCTTAGGGAGACTTTGTGAGCAGCCAATCTCTTCCACCAAGTGAGGCCTTCACTGAAAAGTTCCATCTATGAGGAATAAGTCCTCATCAGACACCAAGTCTGCAAATGCTTCTGCCCCCCACTCCCAAGTCTCCAGAAGGGCGGGGCACACAGTACTGTTGTCTCCAAGGCTCTCTTGTTTATAATAACTTTGTCATTGCAATCGGAACACACAGAGATTTGCTGCCCTCCCAGGAAAGTGACAGAAAGAATGTGAAAGTCTCATAGGTATTTTTTGAGGTGAACAGAAATAACAGAGATCAGCTCAAGGGGCTCTGCACGAAGTGGAGCAGCTGACAGATACACTCTCTCTGGGTTGTTTCAGGGACAAGTCTTGTTTGCTCCTAAAGAGTAATGTCTCTCTGAGGTCTGGTTCATGGTTTCATTTTTAAAGGACAAAGGACTGGACCCTTCGCACAGCAGCTCAGATTCAAGTCTGAGTCTGTAACTTAGCACTGATGCTGGCACAGGAGTCTTGCCCTTGAAGCACTTAAAATTTCCTTGATGCTACTGGGTTTCTTTATAAAAACAAACAAACAAATGCCAAGAGATAGATGTGATGAGGACCAAAACTTGGAGTTCAACCTGGGCAATTTAGTGACTTAGTGAGACTTTGTCTGAATAATAAATAAATAAATAAATAGGCTAGGGAATTAGTTTAGTGCAAAGACCCTGGATTTAGTCCCCAGTAATGAAAAAAAAAAATTGAAATTGTCAGAATTACAATTTCAGTATTATCTGATTTAAAATTGTTAGGTTGGACCATATAAAATGACATTCAACCATTTTTGATATTTAAAACTCCAGTAATATCAAGTAATTCCGTCTCATACAAAACCTACCTGGAGAACAGTCAGCAGACCAAGCACCATCTCTTTCTTCATACATGTAAAAATCCTATAAGCCAGGGATGCAGCACAATGGCACAGTGCCTGCCTGGCAAGTGCGAGGTCTTAAGTTCAATTCCCAGTACAAAAAACAAAGACCTGTCGGCTTGGAGGCCGAGATGGTTTCCACCCATAGTTAAGTGAACTCTCTTTGGGTTTTTGTTTTGTCCGTGACCAGTCTCAGTAAGCAAAGAGCCCCTGCCTGCCCTCGGCCCTCTGTGGCAAGGGGCCTGCACTCCAGAGCAGCTACTCAGGGCGAGCGTGAGAAGCCAAGCAGGCAAGGCTCCAAGTGCTCACTTACCTAGCAGCTTCAGCTAGCACCATACGCTAACTTCTTATTCAGACCTTATACCTATTGGGAAAAAATACACCTGGGGTCAGGGAGCACAGCTCAGTGCTATAGTACATGTGCCAGGTCCCGGGGTTTGAGCTCCAGCACCAACAACAACATACAGAACATATTTGCTAAACAATGTAATGGATAAAAAAAATTTTGAAGGGGCTGAGGAGATGGCTCAATAGAATAAGTGCTTGCCTGGCAAGTGCAAGGGCCTGAGTTCAATCCCCAGCTCCGCAAAAAAAAAAAAAAAATTGAGACAATATAATTCAGACAGGCTTGGACTCACTATGTAACCCAGGATAGCCTCAAATTTGTGTAGATCTTCCTGCCTCAGCCTCCCAAGTGCTGGGATTACAGGCATTCACCACCACACCTGGCTGTAATAAATAAATTTTTAATTTGGTTTAATTAATTTCCTTCCTTCCTCTTATATTTGTAAGGACAAATAGCAGGCTTCTAGAATTTTTTCAAGTTGCCTCCTGATTTATGTATTCTTCACATAAAAACTGTGGTTCTATACAAAATTAGTGACTGAAATGAGTCAGAAGTTAGAAGAAATAAATATATAACTTAAATGACTATTTAAGAGGCTTCAGGAAAAGCTTCCAGTATTCCTTACTGAGTCTTGATTACTACCCTCCTTCCCCCAGGCCTCTGGCTTGCTTACAAAAACAACAAACAAAAATGACCCAATAACAACAAAATACAGAACGAGAATTTACATTTCTCTGAATTATTCTCTCTCTCTCTCTCTCTCTCTCTCTCTCTCTCTCTCTCTTTCTCTCTCTCTCTTTCGACAGAACTGGTGATTGAATTCTGGCCCTTGTGCTTGTCAGGGAAGCACTTATTCTACTGAGCTATCTCCTGGCCCCACTTCTCTGAATTATTGCACAATGGAAACCCAGTTTCCCTTTAAGCAGAAGGCAAACATGCAACTGAGAATCCAAAGCACAAAGCACACACCCTTGAGAATCCTCATGGAAAAGCTAACCAGGAAAAAGTGAAGCACACCAAGCCCCAGGGGATCTCTCCAGGACACCTGCCCATCAGGACTGCTTGGTAGATGACCTAGCAAGGTGTCCCAGTGAATCCCCTGTGTGTTCCTTCTGTCCCAGTCAGACCCAGCTCTGATGCTTGCCAATTCCCCCCTGCCATAAAGGAGCCCAAGGTAACTTAATCCATGTTTATTCAGCCACCACTCCCCACTTGTACTGAGCACTGTACTTTTAATTTTTTAGCCAGAGCCCTGGATACTCTGACCACAGCCTCAGTTAGCACCCTTCCCATCCCCCACTCAGGTCGCTGCCTTAACACTACCCATCTCTTGAAAGCAACCCTTTCTTAATCTGGGTCTACAAAT
The DNA here is from genome assembly GCA_004027165.1 of Ctenomys sociabilis. Classification (NCBI taxonomy): domain Eukaryota; kingdom Metazoa; phylum Chordata; class Mammalia; order Rodentia; family Ctenomyidae; genus Ctenomys; species Ctenomys sociabilis. The sequence continues at coordinate 3,349 of PVKA01007133.1, read as the reverse complement.
AGAATTGAAAGGCCCATACACTATGGCAAACAAAAACCCATATCGTTTTATTTTCATTCATCTATAAGGGAAACTTAGTATTTTCTCCAGCTGGGAATTTGGACATTTGCACAGCATATTACCATCATTACAACTATATTAAAGTATTAATCACATTCATCATTTCATTGATATTTGCTGCTTAATAGATCCTCCACCAGATCTTGTTATATAATACACAAAGAATCAAATTAATCACTATATCATAATCTAAAAAAAATTTTAATACCTATTTTAATAAGACTAAAGTCCTTTAAAATTCTTTGCATCTTATTTTATGCATTTTAGAAATGACTGGGAGGGCTGCGGATGTGGTAGGGTACCTACCAGAGTCTGCACAACATGAGAACCGGACTTTTATCCTCAGCACCAACAAACAAAACAAACAAAAAATTGGAGATAAGGTCCATAGTTCATCAGTGATGCTAAAGGTAGTTATAACACAGCACACAACCTAGTATTTGTTCTGTCCAGTAGGAGCTGTTTCATTCCTTACCAAATCCTCTGATTCTGCCCTCCATCCCCAAATTGCACCTCCAGCTGCTCTTCCTGACATGCCCATCTCTCATCCGCTAAGTCAAATCATCATCCTGCTCCTGTTCTGGGCTCTTAGAGGTTCATTCCCACATTACTCACAGGCAAAGCACAGAGACCTCTCAGCCTACTGCTCCCTGGCCTCTTCCTCTGCCCAGCCTCATCCCCAAGGGCCTATGTGTCTAGTCAAACCCTAATCTCAGGCAAAACATAAGGCTCCTCTCCATGTGGGACACAGAGTTGAGTATCTCATGCACGCTCCAGACAGCCTAAGAAGAAGAAGTAGACCAGGCCAAAGCGAAAGATCTGGCAATGGAGACACATATCGGACACCAAGCACTACATTTCCTGCAGCCCTGGGCTACCCTAGAAGGCAAAGAACTGTCATTAATAAATCAAAAATTATTGGCAGCCACAGAAGTATGTGGCATGCCTGTTTCTGTAAAGACCGAATTCTCCTCCTGCATCACCCAGAGGCCGCCTGTTGATAGCACCTGTGATGACAGAAACACAGAGAATGATGCAACTTACTCAGAAGGAGAGAGAAAGATGCCATGTACAGGACCTGTGCCATTTGGACTGGTGCAGACCTTTCCCGGAAGCGTCACCCAAGTTGCTCAGAAGCACAGTGACAAACGTGCTCTCACTGCAAAAGGTAAAGAGGAAGCAATAGTGCGGTTTCCAAGCCACTGAGACACAGATGACTCGCAGAAAGCAAAGCTGCTTACATTGTGTTGTTCTCTGCTAATCCCTCAGATTCAGTTGTGAAAAATTAGTTACATTTATGGTTAAACAAACATACATGGATACAAATGAGATGGGACTCATCCCAGCTAAATGTATCATTTGGCAAAATGGAAGAATTTAAGCAAACTGAATAAACATGTAGTGAGAGATGTTTTCTTTTTGAACATTTCTTTTTCTCCCATCTTGAAAAAGGAACCGAGTAAAGGGCCCCTGGAAATTGGGAACTTGGGGGTGGGTCACATGAGGTGTGAAGATAACACCTGTTTCGTTTGCACACAGGTTCTATTCTTAGTAGCTGTGTGATCTTAGAAAAGTTAATTAACCTTTTCTAATCTCTCCTCTAAAACAAGGATACTCATGTACCCTACAAGACTGCTATGAAAGCTGAATTAACTAATTTGGAGTGCTTAGAAAAATATATGGTACAAATGAATCTCAGTGACTATTAACTGCTGTCATCACCATCATAGGACATTTAAGGTCTTTTTTCCTCTTTTTCTTTTTCTTTGTACCAGGAATCAAATTCAGGGCCTTGCACGTGCCAGGAAGGCTGTGCACCAGTGAGCTGTGTTGCCAGCTCAGGACATGTTAGTGCATTTTTGCATGATACCAGTATGGACACCCTGGATGGCAGAGTGCCTGCCTATAACCAGTGGCTTTCAATTCTGGACAGTTTAATCCTCCTCTAGTGATTCAAGACAAGATCACAGGCAGGAGGAACCTGTGAACATTAATTGTAGTCTCTAGGCCTAGATCCAGGTCCATCAGTAATAAATTGATCTACTTGGCACCACAGTGAAAGGCAGATCACTGCTCCATCCATCCATCCATTCATCCATCCATCCAGCCAGCCAGCCAGCCAGCCATGCAGCCAGCTAGCCATCTATTCATCCATCATCCAGTGAGGCATACTTTCATGCAGCCAGCCAGCCAGCCAGCAATGCAGACACTCATCCATCCATCCATCCATCCATCCATCCATCCATCCATCCATCCATCCATCCAGACATCCATCCAGACATCCAGCTATCCAGCCAGCCAGCTATCCATCCAACCATTCATCTATCCATCCAGACACCCATTCATCCATGCATCAATGTATCTATCCATCCATCAATCCATGCATCCACCCATCTTTCTTGCCATCCAGGCATCCATCCATCCATCCAGCCAGCCAGCCAGCCAGCCATCCATCCATCCATTCATCCAGCCATCCAACCAGTCAACCAAACAGCTATCCAGCCAGCCAGCTATCCTGCCATCCATCCAGCCATCATCCATCCATCCATACATACATACATACATACATACATACATACATACATACATCATCTATCCATCTATCATCCAGCCAGGCATCCTTTCATGTAGCCAGCCAGACAGCCAGACAGCCATGCAGACACACATCCATCCATCCAATCATTTGTCCATCCATCCAACCATTCATCCACCCATTCATCCATGCATCAATGTATCTATCCATCTGTCGGGAGCCATTCTGAGATGGCAGCCGCTTTTGGCTCCCCCGCCCATCGTGTCTGCTAAGATAGCGCCCACCTCCGGCTTCCGGGTTTTTGTTGCTGTGCCTGGGCCCCTCCTGTTCAGAGAAAGGCCCACCGTTTTTTATGATCCCACCAATGCTATTTAAACACGTGTGCAATTGTGATTGGTTTGTGAAATCTATATAGCTTGCTGTATCACGAGATTCACCATGCTTGCACGATAGGAGCCGCGGATAGCGGACACATGTAGAGGCTTGCATCCCACTCGATAAAGGCTTGCTGAACCCGTTGCTGAGTGTCTGAGTGTCTTCTTCCGCGGGACGGGAGTGGCGCCGGACAACTTGGTGGCCCGTACGGGGACTCTGCCTAGCCTGGATCGAGTTGGAGATTTGGTACGTACCTGCAGGTAAGCGGAGGCTTAACCTGGCCCTGGGTGGTCGCGACACCGTGGGGAACGTTTGTCCTCCCATATAAGGGGAGTGGGTTTCTGCCTGAAAAATAAAGGCGTTTGTCCTCCCATATAAGGG